>JAQFZG010002333.1:0-17005 GCA_034695465.1 Entomobrya nicoleti
TTTAGTAGTAATGAATCGCATAATTCTGCAAATTAAAGTGAAGAATCCTGAGTTAAAGTGAAATCCCCTGAATTAAATTGCTTAGGCACAAATGAGTGGAAAAGCAAGGGAAAGGGAGAAGAAACCGGTGAACGCGGTAAAAAGGAGGGCATCGACGGGAACTGGAGGAAATTGTGGGGACAACGAGGGAATCGAAGGGAACTGGAGAGAATTGAGGAGACAACGAGGGAATCGACGGGAACTGGAGGGAATTGAGGGGACGACGAGGGAACTGAGTGGACAACGAGGAAATCGACGGGAACGGGAGGGAATAGGAAGGGAGGGTCTTTGTGAAAAGTTCAGCGATTATTTATTATCCTTCTAGCAACCCGGCATCCTGTGACGGGTCCGTTCAACTTGTATAATCTAACCCGAAAAATATCTTTTTGATCGCATTGCATTTTCTCGTTTTTTTATAAGTCAAGCTTGTCTCTCGTTTTTTTGGTTGACAGCCAAGCTTGTGTTGGTAGTGTGACTTAACAATTCTAATCATATTATACGCAGTCAAAATTACCTTTTTTCTTGAACTGCTGAGAGATAGTTAAGATAACTAATTGTTAATTAAAATCTCTGATAAGATCTTTTGATTTTATTACTGAAACAGATAGCATTAGTCTTTATTCTAATAATAACTTGGTTTAGATGTTAGCGTTAAAGGGTTATTGATCATAAGTTGTTTTATAATTTTTATATATAAACAGTTAGCTGTCAAGGTAGCACTAGATTTGTAGTACTTTTATTTACATTTTTATTAAGATCTGGATAACTCGTTAAAATTGAGTAAATTGTGGTACTAATAGCGATCAAGTATCAAGTATAGAGATAGAGTTATTTAGGTGGTAGGGAAATTATCTAGGGAAGTAAATACGATTCAATTATTAGGTCGACCACCTCTGCTCTTAAGCTAGACTGCGACTGGTAGGTTAAAACTGCTGAGTTAACTATTTATTTAAAACTAATAATATTATATCAACTGAAAATTACAGCTGTTCGTTATTTATCTCCATCTGTTAGTGTTTTTCATTATTGATTATCAGTGAGAATTGATTTAATTTTAATTGTCTAATCTGCATAATACCTGCTCACCATATGATCGCAGTAAAAGTTAACAGCCATTCATTAACCTAAATAACCTTCAAACTTACATCACATTGTAAGCTGCATGCACATTTTAATCAGTTAGATAGGGTCAGGAGTTTAGATCAAGACATAGCCAAAAGTAGCTAGTTAACTACTATCGTTACCACAGGTGTATCAGTACCAATAAAAGTAATTTTATGAAAATTTATTTATTTTCTATTTATAAATACATTTATTTATTCATATGTAATTAATGCATCACTAGTTTTAAATAGTTAGTTTCTCTGCAGATACGTCATAGCGCTACCAGAGATAATGGAGTCAAAGATTTCTGAATCAAATGGAGAGCTGCGGGAAGGACTAGCAGTTGAGAATTTGACGCAGTCAATACTTCGCCAGCCATTGATTATGAGGTGAGTACACTGAATTTGAACACATAAATTTGCTTATTTCGTTGTTCTTTTTAAACCTTTCTTATATTTTGCAGACGCCAAGAGCTTCCGAGAACTTCCCAAATTTTTGAATTTGAAGAAGAGGAAGATGATTTGGACCTTTTCGACGATGGAGAGAATGAGTACTATGAAGATGAAATCTACAAGCTTGTACAGTCTTACGTACCAACATCCAGAGTTTCAGTCGTGGTGGAGAACCACAGCATGAATGCCATGAATGCTGCCCTAACCCATCACTTCGAGGTTCCTTCGAATTTGGCTGACTGTTTCAACGAATTAGAGAAAAAAATGATAGATTTAAACGAAGAAGGAACTGTGAAAAAGGAGGTAAGCTCAGGCTTTCATGCATGTTACATGCCCTTTATACCGTGTTGATTTATTTTTTTCGCTATGATTACTTTCTACTACGTAATTTGGTTATTTTTATCAGGTAATCCGGCCAGGGAATGGAATAAAAGTGCCTGAATCGAGTCGATTATATTACCATTACATGGCAATTGTGGAAGGACATGCACATGTGTGGGATAGATCAGTGACACAAAAGTACCCAAAGTTTACAGATTTCAAAAACACGACCAATTTAGTGGACGGTTTTGTGGCCGCCCTCCGAAGTATGGAAATAAAAGAAGTGGCTCGATTTTTGGTGTATCCAACTATGGCGTATGGTGAAGTAGGATGTCCACCCTTCATTCCTGCCAGTAAAAATGTTTACAATTCTTTAGAATATTTTTTCGCTTGTAGTTGCATATTACATAACGCTTTTTATTACTTTGTGTAGACGTGAAGATCATCTATGTGGTGGAGACGCTGCACTACATTGACGAAGAGAAGTTGAACACACCATTGTATATGACTTTAAACGAGCGGAGCGACCTTCCCTTCCAAACGGTTTATGAGGTTGCTTATACTCTTTGTTTTGAGGGAAATAGATGGTATGATGCTCCTGATTACCAACTCGCCATAAAGAAATGGCAGAAAGGAATTCAACTTTTAGAAGAATATCCGTCCGCCAATGCCAGCGATGAGGAGTGTAAGAAAAAATCCCAGTTATGTATGTCATTGTATTCTAATACTGCGCAGGCCTACTTAAAACTGGAGAAACCAGCTCAGGCTTGTAATGCCTGTCAACTAGGCCTTCAGCTTTCTCAAGGCGAAACTTCAACTAGACTGTTGTATCGGTAAGAGCATTGTACCATATTTTAGTTAAATCTTAAGTCGTGTTTTTCAAAATTCTTATGTTGTAATTTGTTGTATTTCGCAAAGTTTTTCTAAAGCGAAACTTATGCTGAAAGATTGTGATGGAGCGTTGCAGTTGGTTGAAGAGGGTTTAAAACTCAGTATGAAGGATCCAGATCTACGACGTTTAGAACACGAGGTTTGAGCATAAACTTTTCGAATTTAATTACATTTTATATAATTTTTCTTCGGTTGGTTAATATGATCTTCATAAACTTCATTCTTGCAATTAGATTTATTTAGAGGACGCTTATCAGCGTGGAGCGAGCAAAAGTGTATGGGCCGGTAACTTCAATTCATCACCTAGAAGTTCGATCGAGATTTCACCACACCAAGGTCCTTCGGGTGCTGTGAAAGGCAGCGAATTGAAGATGAAGGGGGCAGAAGAAAAATCTTTACCAAAAGGAAGTCCGGCAAAAGCCTTTAAGACTTTATTTTCAAAGAAAAAAACAAATAAAAAATAACTTTGCTTACTTGATTTCTAAGATACTATTAATAAATAAGACCATATTTTTAACATGTGGAAAACTAAGTTTTATGCGTACAATAACTGTGAACCTGTCATTTAGTTTAGATTACTCAATCATGCAAGTGGTATGATAAGAATTATGAAAGCTGTCATTACCTAAAATTTTGTGTCTGTTTTATGTAAATACATAGATCAATGATAAGCCAAGTATTGCCTTAATTCAATTAATGATCGATGTAGTCTTGATGTCGTAAGATAGTAATGCTAAAGATAGTACGGATCCGTATAAAAAGGATATCATTTGTGAAAAACAATCAAATGTATTAACTAACTGAGAAACAAGTTTTACTTAAGAAGCATCGAGGTATGATGCGATACGATTGTAGTAATAATTTTTATTCAATAATATATTAATAAAAGCATAAAAGGAATGTGGATATATCAGCATTACATTTCAGTTTATCAATTTCTTGTTGTTTGTGAGAAGTTGAAAAGGTCTTTTGAATGACATCGGAAAACTTGAATTACTTACAAATGCATACATTCACATGCACTCTATACAGTTTTCGTCAAAAGTTAATGCAGAGTACATAAATACATCTTCACAATCTGACGTTATTTCTACTTGAGATTGCTGATGTCAATCCGACGTGAAAGGGAAATTAGGCCATCAAATCTCGTAATCAAAAAAGTACTGTTATATAAGAAGACGTTCCACTTAATTTATATTAGATAATTTGTATGATCAGCAGATGCATAGTCAAAGAAATCCTCATTCGATTTTCAATCGTCCTGGGAGTAACAAGATTAACAAGTTTAATGGAAAGCATGGTATTAATTACTTAATTAGATACAGAGTTTAAATCGCATTAGATAACGATATAGGAAGAACGCTAAACCCACAGTGCTGCGGCAAAAGTGTAACTCTGCACACAGAAGATCAAAAGTTCTTATCCACAAGTGCGACCAGGGGCTACTTGAGACGCAATTATGGAAACTGTTCATCACACCAATGCTGACCGTGATGAGACTCGCGAAGGAACTCCACCAGACACGGTGAGTATTTCATTTAAAGTATTGAATAAGAAATTAATTGTTCATTAGTGTAATTCATTTTTTGTGTTTGTATTTGCTACAGCCAGTTTTAATGAAAGGTGGGAACTACATCCGAGAAGGCAAGGATTCACACAAAAGCACGTGTATAATTTTTTCCCTGAAAGAAGAAGTTGGCGCATTAGCTAACGCACTGAGAATTTTTCAGGTAAGCATAAAAACATTTGAATCAAAAGCAAAAAAATAAAAATTGCAATTTATTTGACTAGGAACTTGAGATTAAAATGTATTGTCTTTAATATTTCAGAATAGCCATGTCAACCTTCTGCGTATTGAGTCGAGGTCATCCAAACGACATCCGGGGGAGTACGAGTTCATTGTTGAATGCGACACAACCGCTGGTAACGTTAATGCCGCAATGGAACTCCTTCGTGACATTTGTATTTACATCAAAATCATATCAAGGAATTACAAAGATAACTCAGGTATACATTATCTTCTAACTTTTGAACCTACTTTGGTATTGGAATACAGAATATCAGACACAACTATTATCATATTTTATATAACTTGCTGATAGACGTCACTCCATGGTTCCCTGGAAAGATTAAAGACCTAGACAAATTTGCAAACCAGATTTTGTCATATGGCTCCGAGCTAGACGCTGATCATCCTGGATTCACTGATCCAGTTTATAAAGCAAGAAGGAAGCAACTTGCTGACATAGCTTATAATTACAAGCAGTATGAACAATTACTAAGAAACTTTTTAAATCGAATTATGCGTGATTTACAATATTTTTACAACATCTCAGCATGCCCATGTATTTCTATTTGCTAACTTTATAACAGTGGCCAACCCATTCCAAAAATTGATTATACTCAGCAAGAAGTTGAAACTTGGGACAAGGTCTTCCGCCAGCTTACTCAGCTATACCCAACTCATGCGTGTAGAGAGCATAACCATATCTTTCCATTGCTCGTGGAAAACTGTGGCTATCGTGAGGGCAATATTCCACAGCTACAAGATGTATCAGACTTCCTGAAAGGTTAGCAATAAGAATATTGATGCTGGAAATCATGACCTGTCTGTCCAGTGTTACAGGTAATCATACATATTATCCATGGTTTCATGAATGTGACATTTCTGCTTTTAGACTGCACTGGATTCACATTGAGACCTGTGGCAGGACTTTTGTCTTCTCGTGACTTTTTGGCTGGTCTTGCCTTTCGCGTCTTTCACTCGACACAATACATTCGGCATCATAGCGCCCCCTACTACACACCAGAACCGTACGTACAAAAAATTATAGTATTCCTATTCCTACCTTTTTAGTGTAGATTATTGTTATCAAATCTTATAACTGTGAACATACTGTGTTTTATCATAGGGATGTATGTCACGAACTGTTAGGACATGTCCCATTGTTCGCTGACCCTGACTTTGCTCAATTTTCACAAGAAATCGGTTTGGCATCATTGGGAGCTCCTGATGATGATATTCAAAAGATAGCTACAGTAAGTTACCAGTCCAGTGACCAAATGTTTGTACATGTATTAATTATGAATTTTCGAAAATGACTGATATGGGTACTATTTAACCTTTTTAAAGTGTTACTGGTTCACCGTGGAATACGGGCTTTGTCGACAAAACGGAGAAATTAAAGCATTCGGTGCTGGATTACTCAGCTCTTATGGAGAGCTGGAATATTGCTTAACAGACAAGCCTGAGCTGAGAAATTTCGATCCTGAGAAAACAGGAATACAGACATACCCCATTACAGAATACCAGCCAATTTATTATGTGGCAGAGAGTTTTCAAGATGCAAAAGATAAACTCATGTAACCTTTCAATGAACTATTAACATGTATATTATAGGTTCTAAAATTATTTAAATGGAAAATATTATTAGCATTTTCTTTTCTGATGGTTACAGGTTGTACGCAAAAACTATAGACAGACCATTTGCCGTTCGCTACAACCCATACTGCAGCAGCGTTGAGATACTGGACTCCAAGCCGCAAGTTGATAATCTTTTGAAAGATATTCGACACGATATAAATCGTCTGCAGGAGGCCATGTCCAGGATTGCATTTGAATCCCAACGATAACATGACACTTAATGACACTTGCACTTGATGATGATATGATGATCAAATAATGCTCGAACGAAAAGCCAATATAATGCAGTAATTTTTTTGTATACTTGACTTTACTTGCTACCTACTTCCTTGATACTTGTTCGCCTGTAATATAAATAGTTTTGATGTCAATATTACTTTCTAATGGATTTCATTATGCTTTCATAGCATATTACGAACTGTGGAATGTACAATAAACTTTTATTTCATGAATAAGTTTAACATTTTTGCTTCAGTTTATGTTCTACCAGAGTGAAATATAATTATTTCCCTTGTAGTAATGTATAATTGTTTGTGGGACTTGGTGGTAAGAAAGAAGGTCAAAGTTTTCACAAATTATCATATTCACTTTTTCATGTAAGTCATATATATATCTTCGTAAAACTCGAACAAATGTTTAGTTGGGCCTGTTGGATTTCGCTTCATTTGTTCATCTTATCTTGAGCATTTTTTTCCGGTAATGAATCCCAATATTTGTTACCTCAACTGTTCGTTTGCATTAAATTTACATTTACTTAGGATTTTCTAAATGTAAATACGGTAAACACCAATACGTCAATAATTACTAAAAAAAGCTGTTAAGGGTTTCCTAAAAGACGTTGGTAGCTATCATCAATCATGGTAACGTATGTATCATCATCATTATCATAGCCCATGCAAATATGTATGTAGTAATGTACGTACGACGTACACGTACACGTCGTACACACATTATTAAGCGTAGCACTTTTGTTCTACCTTCTAAAAACTTCTCTTTTCATCATCCGTGCTTGTATTCTGGCTTGGTTTATCTCTCACGGCCAATTTTTTTTTACGATGTACTAATTTTTACATTTGAAAATCAGCTTTTGATTAATGCCACCGAGTAGAAAGCGTTTAAAACATTTTAGTAACTATTTTAAATGACAATCAGGTTTTCAGTAGGGTTTCAGAAAGTAATACTAATTGTTTTGTGTGTCAATATTCAATGGTCAGGTAGACACAGTTAATTATCATTTTTTTGTAATCAGATATATCAGAATGAGCCAGTTTTACATTTTGATTCGTTCACTGCTAGCGGTTTTAGCAGCCTATGCTGTTTCACTGATAGAACTGTTTAGCCAACTTTTTTGGTTTTACAAGGAAAAGGAAGATCTACTTAATCATGAGGACTCCATGAATATTGAAGAAGAGGCAGAAATACAGAGAAAGTTGAAAAGAAAAGGCTTATTGGGGCAGTTGAAAAGAATCAAAAAGATATTACGTACAGTCGCAAGTTTTGAGAAAGGAGCATTCCGAAGGCTCCCAACTGAAAGTGATCAAAGGATCATAGAGATGGCAATTCTTAGCTTTGCATTAGGACGAAAAGTAGAATCACGCGCGGTCAAGAAGACGAAAATAATCGTACGTAAATTTACAAGAACATGTATTGATATTTTATTACGAGACTCGCCACCACCGCCATCATCTCCGGAATGTTTGTTCAACATGTTGCCATTAGAAGTATGTCCATTTTTAAAGCGAATTTTAATGAAAGCAATTTCCAAATAATGCGCAAAATTATTTCTTTTGATTTATATGTATTTATATATTTCATTTTTCGCAAATTTTTAGTTATGGGAAGCTGTTGCAAATCATAGTGGCGATGGTCAAAGTTGGATGAACATTTACAACATGAATCCAGTGTTGCAGTCAGTTCTCAAGATGAAGCGCACTACTGCCCTTCTACCAGAGGTTAGTAAAATCGATAAATGAGTTTAAATCAAATACACGAACAATCATGTTTATTTTAATACATTGAGGTGTAACTTGGAACAAATCTTTAACAACGCCATGTTTACCTGATTTTGATAGGTGTTGAAGATAGTGTACGGAAACGTGTCAAGAGATGTGCTGGGACTAACCGAGTTATCTCACTGTCGTTTGGTTAGTAAAAACTGGAGGAGGTCAGTGAATGAAGTACTGAGCGACCAGCAACTGCGATTGGAATTTTGTCAGGAATACTCCAGCGGTATGATGACATGGACGTCTAACAAGCATCCTACATCATTTGCAAATTCATTCATGCCTGAATCTGTGGAACGGCTGCTTCTTCAACCATACGATGGGATTCGACCCTTTCCCAGTGGTCACTTGGTGGTAAATGAAGTACAGGAATTAACTGCTGACACGGCTCAATTCAGGTTAAATGTGTCTAGAATGCTTCGAAGGTTTGGGAGTCATGTGCAATATTTTGGGTTTAAGAATGATGCAGATTACAACCCAATCTGTTGGTACTTCTTTTTACTGAGGTGGCTTCGCTTGATGCCAAACTTGAAGAGGCTAGATCTCGAATTTTGCATGGATGCTGAGCAAATACTTTCGAGTGAATATTTTAATGTGGACAAATTTCCTTTTCTAGAAAACCTTAGAGTACTTCAAGTTGAAAACGTCCCTGGCTCAGTAATATCCTGTGCGTTAAAAAGTAACCCACAGATTCAAAAATTACGTATTATTAGGGAAAATAATATTCATTTTCCGCCGTGGGAAATCCCAACAAATATGAATTCTTTGAGTCACTTTTTCATACTAGCGTACTCATATAGAGATATTATGAAATTGGAGAAAATAGACTCGTCTTTGGAAGCCATACAAATAGAAACTTCAGCGTCTACAGGCATATATAACGCACAAAGAGTTTTTATGGCGTTGGAAAGATTTCATGAGAGCTTAAACTATTTAAAATTAGAACTACAAAGTCCTCCAGATAAAGGCCTCTTTTTACACCTTCCTCAGTTGAATGAACTGAATTTAATTTTCCATGCTGATATCAGTCTTGACTTTATGTTACCCTTGAAGTCACTTCGAAAATTTTCGGTTAAAATTTTAAATCGGAGATTCAGACCGGGCACAAAGTTTGAAATGATTAAGTTTAATAACTGCATTGAAAATATGAAGGAATCTAACGTTTGGGATTTGTTTCCCCAGCTAGAAATCGTATCTATTTACGCGTATAATTGTCGGTTCCAGTTTAAAGGCAAACACACATTTGTTTGTCGTCGATCCCAAGTGGGAATGCAGTAATACAAAGTAAGTAACTATGCGAAAGTTTTGAAACTCCAGTTCTCAAATAGCGTATGCAAACGTCTATTAGCATTGTGACATTAATTTAAGTTTCACTGATTTTCGATATTTTTTAAACTCTTTTTCAGTAATGATCTCGTACTATTGTACCACAATAATGTAAGTTTCCACACCTTGTGTTTCATAAGCTGTGATTTAAGTTTTAGTTGTAAATATGAGAACTTATAAATGTCGTATAGTATTAAAAAACATTATGAAAAAAACTAATTAGCGTACGAATTCAAATTGTATTAAACAGGTAAAAAGTAAAGTAAGGTTTCTGTGTAAATGACTTTTGCGCGTCAAGGATATATTTTAATTTTATATGTACAATGTATGCATATTAAGGCATATTTTAATATTTTTTATTTTCAAAACATCTTATAGTAAGTAAGTCAACATGATATTAAAAACACTAATGTGAATGCAGACGTAAACTGGAAACAATTATAAAATCAGTATAAAGTTTGAATATTAAAAACTGTCAGTTGACAGAAATAAATATGTGATCTTAATTAATTTACATGACACAGCAGCTAAACTACGTTTCTTCCCATTTATGTACTTTGTCTTATGCGGCTGTTCATAATAGAATAAGATTTTTAAACTCTACTTTCCAATATCAAATCATCTTGTCAACCAGTATGAATGCCTTGTGATCAACAACTCTGACCGTCTAACCATTCATTCATTCGATGACGCTGACCATTAGACCATTGCGTTGCATTGAATAAGTGCAGCAAGTATAATTAAAAACAATAAAAATCAAGTATCAAATGATTGTTAGACGGAAAATATATGCATTTGACAATTTAATTCACTTTCCTTTTCATAAGATTTTCTTGGATGCTAAGATTATATGCTAATATTGCCGAAGAAAAAAAAACGTTCAAAGCTCAAGTGAAAATTCAAATAGCTAAACTTATAATAATTTATATATGGTGACAATAATAGTTTGAACATTGAACTTTCTCCTATTTCCGTCAAACATATTCAACCAATTTTAAATCCAATTTTACAATGAGTAGAATTATTTTGAAAACAAATGGAAGAAAAGCTCGCAACACAGATTTTAATTATTTCTGTTATGTTCATAAGAACCAGCATTTGATTTCATAGGTTTTTTATTTTATGATCTGAAAATGAAGAGCGCATTCTGGCTTTTTACATTTAAATTGATGCATATTTAATTCTGCGGTTTGCTTCTTGAATTTTTTTTCTTTGTTCTTAACATAAAGTTCATTCAAATGCTTTGGACTTGTCATTGTGGAGAAAATACTTATGAACTTCCGGTTGTTCAATAATATTTTTTGATTTAGTTTTCTGTCTTATCTTTACTATAAATATCAACCAACTTTTATTCCGATTTTTACGAGTCAAATTGTATTGAAAACAAATGAAATAAAAACTTGAAACAAAGATTTTAATTATTTATTTCGTTTAAATTCAAAAAAGCCAGCATTTGATTTCATTAGTTTTATATTTCATGGCCTGAAAATGGCGAGCGCATTCTGGGCAACACTTTTTCGGCATTTAAAAATTGATGCGTATTTAAATTTGCAGTTTGTTTTTTGCAGAAATCTCTCGTGTCATCAAATTTCATTTCTGAATTTGAAACATTTCTTCTTTTAACATAAATTCATTCAAATACTTCGGACTTTGGTCACTGTGGAGAAAGTATTTATCAACTTCCGGTTGTTCAATAAAATATTCTAATTTCTTAATAGGATAACTTTCTTTGTTATCAGAACTATAAATATCGTCTCCATTTCATACGAAAAATCATTCTAAATTCGGTCACCTTTACGGTTAGTCAGAAACTTAACTGCCTTTCCACATTTCAATTGCTCTGCAACGTCATAACACGAAATCTGCAAAGATTTTTTTCTCGTACCACGTTTCCTACCAACGTCTTGCTGACATTGGACATCAAAGTTATTTTCCACAGGTGTCATTTGTATCTCATTCAAGGACAAAAGACATCTTGAGAAAAGTATAACTCGCTGACACCGTAAGTTTTCTTAAATATTTATTTATCATACATGTAATTGTTGTAATGATCATAACAAATTTTTGATCTTTTGTCTCTTCCAATAAAGTTCAAATTGATTTGAAATTGGTGAAAATTTATCCAGCTCCGGACGGAGTAGTGGTCCGTATTCAAGAAATCCAAGGAGACAAACTCGCTGTTGTTGACGTTTCCAGAGACGCATTCAATCTTTGGGAGGATTTGTATCGGGCCTTAAGATGGGGGAGAGCAACAATCATTCACGAAAACTAGTGGATATCCTAACCAATCGTTTTAAAATTAACATTCATGGTCCGAAAACTGGCAATCAGGGTGAAGGTGCCGTTGAGCCTAAGGAATTTACGGTTCATGAATATCGCGTCGAGTTCGAGGACAAGGATGCTACCATTGAGATGAAGAAGGATGCTTTGAACGCGTATCAAAATGGTGTTTTCCGAGATGCTTTTCTGCTTGATGGTGGCAGTGACAGTCAACTGTATTGCACACATCTTTTCAGTCCAACCGAGATGCAGCCTCCCCCAACACAAGAGGGTGCAAATGGACAACCCTCGCCAAAAGAAGATCAAAGAAAGGGTAAACTAACTTTGACCTACATTAAAACGCTACCTCAGGATGACCCCATCTACGCAAAGATTTACGAGTGGATTATCAAGCAATGCATGTACGGTATTGGCCTGAATCCTTTGGGGGAAAACTTTTATGACTCAAAGGCGGAAATTGATCTTCCACATTTGAAATTAAGGTTGCGACCAGGTAAGAACATTAAACATTTAAAAAGCAAAAACTTAGAACATTTTAGAAATTTACTTTTGAGGAAAAATATAATGATGTGTTTGTTTCGTTTTTAAGGGTACCAAGCCGGCGTGAAACCGGACGGGAAAGGCTTGCTACTCGAAGTGGACGTCATTCAAAAAGTGATCCACAGCGAAAATTTGCTGACTACCATCGAGACTTTGAAGGTGGAGCATGAAAAAGACACGTCTGGCAAACGCCTTGATGAGTTTATGTGGACAAAATTGAAGGACTCCATGGTGATCTCTTCGCATGATAAAAATAGCTACAATATTTTAACCGTCAGGATGGATTTGACACCCAAGAGCAAAGTTCATCCGGAGGACAAGAAATCCAATTCTTATCTGGATGATTACAAGGAAATGTACAAGAAGCACAACGAGTACACTAAAATAAAAGACAAGAAGCAGCCTCTCATCATGGCTGAAATCAATATCAAGTCTGTAGACGGGAAAGCTGGCAAAAAACCTGAAGTGGTGGCCCTTTTTCCAGAACTAGTGAACTTGACTGGAATCAGTGAGAAAATCCGCAGTAATGTCGGTATTATGGAGGAACTGCAAAAGGACCTTTACCTGAACCCAGCGAAAAGGATGGAAATGATTCAATCATTTATTAAAAGGATGGCGTCCACAGACAAGGTTGGTTATCATCAGTCGTTAAATATTATTATTTTTAATTCATTTATCTATTCGCTAATTTTACTTGTTAACAATTTCTAATCGAAAATATGAATTATTATTTTATAATTTTAAGGTCAGCAAGATGCTGTCAAACTGGGGGCTCTCCTTTGACAGCTCCATTATGCCATGCATCAAAGGGGAAATTTTGTCAACGGAAATGATTGTATTTGCCAATGACAAATCTTTTCCGGTGGACGAGAATAACGACTGGGCGAAACATGCAATGGAGAACCAAATGCTGGTCACTGTGCCACTCGAGAAGTGGATTGTGGTGACTGGAGAAAGGGACATAAGGGACGCGACTGACTTTGTTTATACAATGCGCAAGGTTGCTGGTCTCTTAGGAACTCGGATTGAGCAACCATTGACAATGTAAGTATACAGTTTACATATATTCAGCACACTATTTATTTTTAATATGGCGCGGAGCAGTCATTTAATAATTTTCAGTAATATAATGTGATTATGGTTTTGATTTTCAGCGAAAAACTACGGGACGTGAGAGTCGAAAACTACAGTCGTACTCTTGAGGAGTTGACTGATATTGACTGCAAGTACAATCATGTTCAAATGGTACTCTGCGTTCTACCCAATAACGGGTCAGAGTTATACAAGAGGATCAAGAGCCGGTTGACCAAGGACATAGGAATTCCTTCACAATGCATCATTGCAAAGTCCTTGGACAGAAATGCCATGTCCGTCGCAGCAAAACTCATTATTCAGATGAATACGAAACTGGGAGGGGAACCGTGGAAGGTGCGACTGCCACTGGAGATGCGGGAAAATGCTATAGTGATAGGCCTCGACTTTGTTGAGAACTGCGTAAAAACTGGAGTGATTGTGGCTACCATTAATCAGGAATTGACGCGATACTACAGCAGATCATTTCGATTCCGGAAGCCCGAGGACTTGACCGAAGCTATTTGCAGTAAGTTAAGAATTTGACTTGTGGTTATTTGCAAAAGAATTAAATATAAATATGTTTGTGATTTGCTAGTTAACTGTTCATTTTTCCACATTCACAGAATCCATTGAGAATTACTGCGATGCACAGAAAACGCCGCCGTCTTGTGTGGTACTCTACCGTAACAATGTTGACGAAGAAAAAATCCACTCGGGGGAAATCGAGAAGGATGCAAACGATTTGCAAAAGGAGTTGGACAAGTGGTATCAAGACCGATTTGGGTCAGGCGTTAAGCTCGTGTACATCACCATCGCCAGGAGATGTAACACCCGAATAATGAGCCATGTAGGACAATGTGACGGAGGAAGCGAAGTCCAATCCAGTCAAGTGGTGAATCCAGCGCCAGGAACGGTTGTGAAAAAGATTACAGCGAGCGAGGACAAGTAAGTTTCGCGATTTCAATTAGAAAATCATACCAATTTTTCCTGCGCCCTGTCCTCCTGTATTCATATTTTTTATTTTTGTTTTGATGCAGGCAGCATCATAAGGAATTTTTCATAGTTCCAACTGCCGCTAGAGAAGGGACTGTTCGAGCTATCCACTACCGAGTAATTCTGGATAACAAAGGAATCTCGCAAGATGTAATTGAGGAATTCACGTACAAGTTATGTCATTTGTACTTCAACTGTACTGGCACAGTCAATTTGCCTGCGGTTTGCAAATATGCAGAAAAATTGGCCAAGCTGACAACTCAGAATATATACGACAGCCATGCTAATGACAAGTTGTTATCTTTGTTGCACTACCTGTGAGCTGGGAGATGACTGAAATGTAAGCAATCAGAGAAGACTGAAAAGACGGCATGAGGAAATGGCATTTTTATGAAGTTTGAAGATGAATGGAGAAAAGAAGACTTACTATTTGTAAACGTACTTTCAAAAGCATAAATTATGTGATAGTGATGATAATGTTATGTACAAATATGCTATAATATGTTGAAGCTAATCGAATGATAACAGTACAAAAATAGTATACATGATTGTTTTGAGAACTCTTTATCGTTTTTTGAAATTAAATGTGCTTGCAAACTTCATCTAATAACTTTTAACTACAATGGAAACTCTACACTTTCAGTTAACCCTCCCAATTTATTTTCTCGCTTGCCTTACTTCTTCTACTTTCATTCTTCACAATGACAAAAACCTCAGTACTTTAATCACTGAATTCATTTACCTTGTATGCATATATGCCTGAAAAATGTAAAACATGTACGCCTTACTTGAATAATTCTACAATATTAAATTTGACACAATTTGATTACCAGAGGGGACCTAAAATAGCACTAAGTACATTAGGGGGTTATGTGCAACTACTTCGGCCATTTAAATACAAAGGTTGTCTTGATTTTAACTTTAACCTCCATTAACTTTTTATTTACATTCTTTTCCTTGGGGTTTTGGGGTTCCACGGCACTGCACTGGATTTCCAGCATCTTCTATGCGTTAAACTTCTTAATACCTTGCCTCAAACCTAAAATATTCACTTTATGTTGGAATTGACATTTGATCATGCTCATCATTGTGCCAACTCTTTGACATTGATGTCTATGTTATATGCAAGTGAATGGGAATAATTAGAGCAATATGAGATTTTTTAAAAGGATTAATTTTTGCATGATTTAGTTTGCCTGCAATCAAAAATAAATATTATCGTGTCGTGTTTTACCGTATAAAGCTCTAATTAAAGTTCATTCAGTATATTGCCTTTTACATGGGACACAATCACTAAAAAACGGCATTACTGTTGCCTTTCCCATTTTAACGAAATCGTACCTATGGTACCAGCTAGTCATAATATTGAATATCATTTAATTTGCGCAAAAAATAATGAAGCAAATTTCACTGCTTAAATTGTCGTACATTTAATTATATGAGTATTGTTTTAAAATGTGATCTAAGTAAATGACTGATTTGACTTAATAACTTTGCTTTGGCGTAGTTTTCAATAACATTAAAATCGATTGGATTTATGTGCTTATGTCAACCTCCAATAAGTTTCCAATTGAATAGAATTTATGCGAAAATGTATACTTTCGGCGACAGCTCAAGAAAAAATCGACACATGCATTTTTGTACACAGCTGCAGCTTTAAACTATGTATACTTCTTTTTTTCAGTTGAGCTGTTTTCTGCGGGATTTGTCAGAAAAATTTCACTACGGCTTGTGAGAGATGAGATGGTTGAGATGAGATGGCCAGGATTTCGTAATTATAGTGTAGAGTTTAAACTTTAGTTCGCTTACGTCTTTCTAAAAAATTGATTTGATCTTTCAAAAGAGCGGACAAATAGTTTTAGAACCTTTTGTTTTAAATAAAGTTGGTGCTTTCTTTTTGAAACAGTTTATTGAGTAGTCAAAGAGTAGTTAAAATCGAGGTGTTAAAAAGAGTTCAGTCAAAAAAGTATTTTGACAACGTAAGTGGGTTTTGTAGTTAATTTTTATCCATAATTAGAGCCCTTGTAAATGTTTAAGTTTGAGTTGGTACATTGGTAAAGTTAAGACAATGCGTTTTTTTATTTGTTTTTTTAAATAGTCGTGATGGAAGATTTGGATGTAAATGGTGATGCCATGAAGGGAAACCGGCATGAGCAGGATGACCAAAGTCTACCAGGAGGCAAGAAATGGTATCAAGGAGGAGATATAATTATAAGGGGGTTCAGTGACCCGCAAGATATTGCCAATTGGAAGCACTTGCGGGATCCGCAGTATTATAGAGCTGTACGGGTAGGGACCCTACTTTTCAAACGGTGCCAGGGCGAAGGAGCTGGGGGAGGGTCGTTTAACAACCCAGAAAAAATGGCTTTGGATGCAGGTCCAAGCTCAAGTAAGTTTAAATAATTGACAATTGCCCTAATAAAGTAAACACGAAAACAATGGAGATATTTTTTGAACTTTATTTGCTAATAACCAAAAATTATATTTGACCAACCATTTATATAATTAAATACTACTAACTATAAGGTACAAAAATTATATAAGACTGATTCCCTCAA
>JAQFZG010002334.1:0-17002 GCA_034695465.1 Entomobrya nicoleti
ACGCAGTTAGCATGACCAGTTATTTGAATGTCAGTTACAGCAGAAAAAAGTGACTGGTCATTCCAGAATCGATTAGTCCTTGACATCCAAGAAAGTAATGACGGTCTATGATATTTTAAAGGAGTAGATTTAAAATCCAATAATACGTTAATATTTGGAATGGAGCTTGGTGCAAATTGGAACTTCATTCGTTTAAAGTATCGAAATATTTGAGTGTATTTTCCAAATTTAAATAATCTTTCTGGCATAAATAACTCTATTTGAACTTGACAATTCCAGGGTTTCGATGATCCCACAAACCTGACCAGATCCAATGCAACACAATATCCACTTACGCCATTCTTCAACCTAATCGAATTGAAATATTTCGATGTGGGACAGCTGTGTACTTTATCAGCCAAATTTTCATGTTGTTCCATTTTCAAACTAAAATTACCATTCAAAAAGGGCAATAAGTTTGCAGAGGTCCAGATAATACTGCCCTGTGGCCAACTTAACTTCTTTCGATACAAAACTGCTATTTCAAACCATCTTACGATAACAGGAATTGAGTCTCCCGGGATAAAGTCAACTTGTTTAAAATTGTTAATTACAACGAGGCATTTATCATTTGCAAGTTGATGTAGCATTTGTTGCAGATTTATAAGTAAATGTATTTTTTCCGTGTCTGTTGCTTTAAACTCGTGGAAGTATCTTTCAAGCCAACCGTAATCCCCTAAAAACGAAAAATATCTCTTGAAATTGTGTTTCGTCGGCATAACGTCTTTAAGCAGTTGTGCGCTCAATGTATAGTTAAACGTTATTGGGTTGTCGTCTGATGAATTAACTGTACCTAATTGTACAGCTACATAGACTACTAGTTGTACTATCATAAACCTCATGTTTGTGTATTTATTTCGATTTTATTTGTCAACATATGTTTTAATGGTGACTTTGAAAATAAAACAATAAAAGCGTCCCAATGGTTTTTTGATATTTTTTTGAATAATTTTTACACTAAAATTTGCTTTCGAAGTAAGATTTAGCTTTCTTGTAACGCTACTTCAAAACTAAAGCAAGCTATATTTTTTGTGGTTATCGATCTTTTTAGTATTCAATTAAAACAAGCTATTTTCCGGCTTGGTTGGTGCTAACTTTAATTGACTAACAAGGATTATGTATACATAGCTACATTCAAAACATTTAAAATTAACTTAATCTAATATAACGTCGATTTCGACATTTTGAATTCAAATACCAATTGACCATCTTAGCTTGTACTTATCAATGCTTTTACTAATTTAACTAATAAAAGTTATCGCCAAGGTTTGCTCGCTAATTTTTAGATTTTATTCTAGGTTTTTCAGATAAGACGCCAAATGACTTTAGACAGAGCTTTTGCAACTTAAGAAAATCCAAGTTTATGTGACATTCTAAAAATTTAGCTTTACTTTATCGGAATTTTCTAATTAATGAAAATTAGTAAAGGAGTAAAGCATCAGTGGGCATACCACTCCAGTACTACTACCTGATGGAAGGCATTTGCCGGAGATCTTTATTAATGCAAACTTTTGGCATTTCAAGTTTTGATACTTATTTGGAATCCACGTTTAAAATGTTGCGGTTTAGTGTATGTTTTAAGAAGTTTTGAATATACCCAGTGATTTACAATTCTTGTTAGTTTATAGCTATGCTATCGATCTAACATAAAGTTATATAAGCTAGCTCGACACGGGTTGTCCTAATTGCTTTGCATGTTTGGTAATATACCAAATGTATTTCTTAAATGCATGATAATTCCGTATGTGTGATTATTAGCACGACTAAGATATACTGTTAGTACTTTTTAATTGAGGTTACACGTGCACTTATTTTGTCATAATTTCGCAAAAAACTAGATTTATGATAGTGGTATGGACTTTATGATCTCGAGTTTCATTACGACAAATAATTTGATCTTCCAGTTCGACTTTAAAAAAGAAGCCATATTTGCGTTCTTTTTTATTGAGTGGATCCACAACGTAATGATGAGCTGGAAATGTGAGAACATTTTATTTAGCGTAAAAGTAGTTATGAAAGACTTTTTTAAACTTAGATCAGAATGTATAAATATTTGTTTATATGTCAACCCTTGTTTATATTGTAACAAAAATCTTCTTAATTTAAAAGAATTTTATTTATTTATTTATCGACTCTTTATACCTTATTTAAACTCGTAATTACCTTAGGTTTAAACTAATTAATGTCATTTAACAAAGTTTAAGGCGTTCTGTGTACACAAATATGCTCTTAATTATTAAATTAGTTAAACTATATGTCGAATTTATATCTTTAAAATATAAAACAAGTTTTGCAACATTGCTGTCAATTTAAAATATCTTGACCTTATACTCGAACACAAATATGCATTCCTTTAAACCCAAGTTTTCCGTCAAACCACAAAGAGTTTGCAAAAGAAAGCTTAATTTGTGAAATGCAATGCATATATAGCTTTTTTTCTTTACGTAAGTTAGCCCAAAAGCAAAAATTATATAAACGCAAGAATGTGCATGGGTGTTCTTACGGAAAAACTTCCTTAATTTAAAAAGTTTTAAATAGCCACTTGTGTGCGAGGATATCTAAAACCCCTAGATGACTTTGACCTATTGTACAACAACAGTGCATGATAAAGCAGACATGATTACTACATATAAAGCATCGTGAACGTACAAGTCATGCATCAGGCCATAAATTTGTGTTTAAATAAAATTATGTAAAGTACTCGATATATCTTGACTTAAAGTACTCACTTGATCTTAATATTAATTGACATACAAGTACACAGAACTTTTTAAAGAATCTTAAGGTAGTAAAAGTGAACTCGGATAACTGATGCAAGCTGCAATCAAGCCGAAGAATAGCATGTAAAATATTACTAAAATATTTCCATTCATTGACGGCTCCTTGAGCTGTCCATTTGATTGCAAATTTCCAGCCCAACCATCTCCACCAATAAACTCTTGCCACCATTCAATTATTCCAGATTCTTGTAGCCCTTTCATTCTCGTGAAAATATACGGAGGAACAATGCCTTGAAAGTTGAATACTTGATACGTTTTGAAATAAGTTTCAGTGCCAATACTCAAGTGAGCAGATTCTGATAGTGTATTTTGAGCATGTTTTTGTGCATACTCCCGACACAAATATGTGGGGAGAATTGAAGCCGTTTTGTCACAAGTTTTTATGGCGTCAAAAAGTAAATTGCTTTCAGCCTTCCACCATTTTTCACGGAATTCAGTTTTATGTTGTCTATCGTCAACATCTTGTTCAAAAGTTTTATTCACTTTTTCCAAAATCTTTACAAGCCCATCCGCAAAATCTAAAACTCGATTGTGTAAACGGGTTTTCTGATAAAGTGTTTCTTCGTTTTCTTGTGTGTGGGACTGCATTTGTAAGACACTGACTTCACTTACAATGTCAAGCACCATCCAATCCCATCTTACAAGGCTATGCCGGGAATTAAATATAATATAAACAGATTATATAAAAGGACAATGCTATATAAGATTAACTTTGTAGATTAAAGTACTCTCTAGCCATCTCATTATCTTATGCGTCTAAAAATTGTGGGCGTTTGCTACTCTGAACATTTACCTATGTTCAAATACTTAATTATTTTTGCATAGTATAAAGATACTTAGTCTTATGTACGGTTCGTGAGCCTGGTTATATTTATGGAAGGGCGGGCAAACCAAAAATGGATATACATATTTGCATCTGTTCTGCATCTACTATAAATCTGTTATATGTATATTATCGTGCCAAAATAATAGTATTAATTTTATTATGACAACTTAATATAAAACCCATCGTCATTAAATATTTGAGTAATGAAGTACTTTTTAACCAAGCATTTAAAAATATAAAATATTTTTTTACCATCTCAAAGTTTCCTCATATTCTTCTGAATTACTGATTCGTAGATTTCCCCAATTTAATTTCCAACTATGCTCGCCATACCATAAATTCGCTTAATCATTCGTTAGTAATCCGGAAAGTCGTCGGCAACAAATGACAATCTTTAGCTTCGGCTCAGTTGTAATAAATAGCTGCGACCAGACCAACAACACCCACCCCATAACATCTCTCTCAGACTAAAATTGTTGTCCGAATTAACTCAAATGCGTGTGAATCAAAATACAGAAACAAATATGCTTATAAAAATATGTCACACAAACTCAAGATGTTTTTTACATATATTTAAATACAAAAAAGCATCTCTGGAGGTATGGGGTTCCGAGGGACCAAAATTGCCTTGGTTTGAGCAGCATTCCGAGTATTCCATTCACACTATTCTCAAACTTTTCAAAAGATTTTAAAAATTTATTACAGAATTATGGTATATAATAAATACCACAACGACGCCTACCTAAAGTAATCCGGAGTAAATGTAGAAGATGCGGCGACAATTAAAAACGTTCAGCTATTCCATTGTACAGTAAACGGTGCTTCATCGATAAGAAATCTATGCATTTTCCAGCCCAGTTTTGGACTTTTTACAAGTCTCCTTGTTGTTTCCACTGAAGTAGGATCTGTATTCTGATTGGTATTTATAATACATTTTTGGAAAATAAAGAATTTACAATTTTTATATCGTACCAAGGAGTTGCAGGTATAATAATCTGGAAAATTGGGTTATTTCAGAAATACAATTTTATATAAATAAACGGAAGGTTCTGCTAATTTTTAATCAGGAATCTTCCGCAAACATAGTTATCAAGTCAAACAGATGAGATTTTTAAATACATAATGATCACATACACTGGGTGATTAAAACTAAATTATATTCATGAGGGGCTCACTTTTTATTGTCCAAAATGAATGAAATCAGTCTTTTTATCAGATTCACAAATGATTCATGAGAACAGCTGGACTTAAATATAGTATCCATATTTACATATCGGTAAAAATTTACGTGGGTTGTTTCCCTTGTTAATAATCAATAAGTACTTCCACTAAGGATATAATTGCAAGAGAATTGTGTACGAGTTGATAAAAATTATTCGAGCGTTCAAGTCTTCATTCATTCAAGTTATTCATTTAATGATATACTAGTAAACAAGATAAGCTGGAACAAGTCTCAAAGTTCAGTACATAAGGTATAACTTTTAATTGATGCTCTTAGGTTATTGTTGTTATGACAGAAACAAAACTAAAAACAAACAATCTGTTCTTTTAATCGTCAGCGAATATTTTTTTACCTAATTAAATGATTCGAGAAACCATAAACCAATGTTGTAAGTAGGTAACTTATCATTTAATACTAGTATTTAGAAATTCCTTTACAAGTTTATATAAGCAAAGAAGCGTGTCATTTATATTTTAATTTACCATTAATTTTGGCAATGGGAACTATGTTAAATAAAATAGTTGAAATTAAATTCTTTATCATTAGTTTTTTTTACATATTTACTTTTTATATATTTGAAAGTGGTGACATACATAACAATTTGAATATGTTTAAGAACAGGAATTTATCCATTCATTTATTTTTATTCATTTATTCATCCATTCATTCATCAAGAGCATGATTTTGTTTTATTAAACCTTACGCACTGAACTGTAAGAGTTGTACAAGCTTATATTATTTACCAGTATAGCATTAAAAGAAGTTAAGGATTTGAACTTGAGTAGTTATTTAACTACTTGTGCATATTACATTATATTTATATCTAGTGACGGTATTTAATGACTACAAGTAAGGCAAGTTCATCTAGATTTCAAGTCATTTGTGAGTATTTATGATAAATATTTTCAAATTAATTGTTCTGACGTCTCACTTGTACATCTATTTAAAACAGATAACAGTAAGCCATTCATGAAAATAACTAATTATTATTCAGGGTTGATTTGTGTGTGAATATTTTGTATTCAAATTTTTCATCTCTTAGACTTGATAATAAAGTGTTTACGCAAGATAACTTAAGCACGTACAAGTAGTCCAATATTTACTGTTTATATGTAGGTGTTTTTCATTTCATTCATTTTTCACACCAAACATATTCCCAAGGTGGAATCAGCCGCATAATATGTATATGTATGTGGCACAAATATTTATTTCATTTCTCGAAGTTAATTCTGTACAGATAAAACATCTGCGTATGCAAAGTTATTTGTGATTTGCCAGTGGAATTGCCAGGTTCAGTTTAATTGCTTAATTTCCGAGTCTGTTTAATTTAAACAGACTCGGAAAATGATGGTTACGTCACAGACGATTCTTCAAGTTTAGGTAAATAAATGTTTCTATATTTTTAAGGTTCCGCTTTCTTAAATTTCGTAATTGATTATCCACATGTAACTGCAATTTTATTAGTTGCGGACATACTGAGCTCCATAAACACATCAGTGGATCCTTGTGACAATTTTTATGACTTTGCTTGTCAGGGCTGGATTGTCAAAAATCCCAGACCTAATTAGCCACCCAAGTTGTCCGAATTTAATAAAGCGTACATAGAAATTGCAAACACATTGATAGGTAAGCAGATTTTTTTTGTTGGGAGAGTTTAGTAAGCGATATGGGTTAAATGTACCAGATCACTAAATACTTTTGTACATATTATATATATATATATATATTTTTTTTCCCTCTGATAGAAATTCCAGAAGAGCCGTTTGGCTCTAATGACTTACCAGTTCTTGCACAAGCTAAGAATTTTAACCGAAAATGTACTAACATAACTGAGGAAAGTGAGGATGATTCTGATTTACAAGCTATGTTGGACATTTTAGATGATTACGGTGGTTGGCCAATTTTGTATGACAATAGCAGCGATTGGAACGGTAGCCGCTTTCATTGGATAAACTCTACAATTGGTTCGAAGACTATGTTTTTAGACCAGACACTTTTCAGTTTAATGCCTGCCAAATTTCCAACATGGAGAAACAAAACAAGCACAATTGGTATCGCACAACCGCTAGTGGGATTTGCTCAACTTAATGAAGACCCACCTGTGAAAACCTATTTGAACAAGTTTAGCGGTTTGATCGTCAATATATCCAGAACGTTTTTAGAATTTCAAGGAAAAACTAACATAAATGAAATATATTTAGAGGAAACAGGTTTAAAAATTGTGAATGTGAGTGATGAGCTGTATTATTTAAACATAAATGGGGGTGAGATTGGTCCAACGTTTAGAAAGTGTATAACTATGGTTGAGAGTGGAGGTTGTAAAACTTTCAGTGATGAAATGACCCTCGAAAAACTACAGTTTGCTTTGGACAATTCTACATTTCCCACAACCAACAAATTTGACATTACACTTTTTCTCAAAACTTTATATAAAACGAAGTTTGAACCAATTTTGATTATTGACTTGTACTATTTTTTTGCGATTGGGAAAGAAAATAACTTTTTCTATAACCAATGAAGAGCTTGCAAATTATTTGCATTTGCAAATGGTTCTTCAAATGATTCCACTAACGGGACATAAATATCTCAACAAGTTGTTAGACGATTTTAATAATTTTGTAAATAAACCAAAAAGAAGTTTTACTTGTGCGGAAAGTACTAAAGAAAAGTTTTTTTCTCGCTGTGGGGCAGGAATACGTAAATAGAGTGGGTAGTACAGATATCGACCTTGAGATGACAGAACGAATGTTCTGGAATATAAAAGAATCAATTGCTGATATTATTGAAGACTCATCGGCTTAAAGTAAAAGTCCTTTAAAATTGGAAAACGAAGCAACAGAATTATGTCTCGGATATCCAAAATGGATGAAAGTATATAATTATCAAAACTGCAGTCTGAATATGACGGGGTAAAAACTAGTATAAATTTAAATTAATTATTTATTAAAATTCAGAAAGTGAATGTATTATTTTTTGTGTATTTAAGCTTGTGTTAAAACAGTCAAGTTCCTATCTTGAACAAACTATGGCATTAAATTTTTGGTAGTTGGATAAATATTTAGATCTTGCACAGGAAAATGAGTGGTTATTAATTATTTAAGTTGATATCATATTGGCTATTATAAATTTCTCGAAAGAAGTAATTTATTGATTTATTAATTTGTGATATAATTTAGCAAGTGGACTATTTTTCCTAGAAACGTTAATCCGTCCAATTCAATAGCATATTATTTAGTATGTAAGTTTCAAAACAAAAATGGCTGCTTCGAATTTTTATCAGCGGTTTACAATTTACTATTTTTAAATGATTTGTTATTTTAGATATTCCACATGGTCTACTGAGAACGTCATTCCTAAGCCCCCATTTGCAAATGTAAGTAATTACACAATTTTTTTGGTGAGTTTTTTTTGTAATAAGATGAAATTTGCAGTGGTGAAACTTTTTAGCGCTATAAACTATGGTAATATGGGGAGCTTAATAGGCCACAAAACTGCACACAGCTTAGTCTACCCTAAACTAATGGAATTTCCGTTCCAATTGGTGGCTTCACGCCATTCTCGGAATGTTTGATGAATCAATATGACGCATTTACAATTACTGAGAAGGAAGAAAATGTGACATTTAATGGTTGGCGGACTATGGAAGAAAATATTTCGGATAATATTGGCATGATAGCGGCATACAAAGCTTTTAAAAAAATTGCGTCGTTTGAAGAAATGGGTAATCGACGAGCAAATATAGAAAGGTTCTCTGATGACCAATTATTTTTTCTGGGATTCGCACAGGTTTATTAAAAATACTTATATTTTTGGAGTAGTATACTAAAGAGGACAACTTACTAATGTATAAATATTTTTGACAGAATTGCTGTCAAATCAGCACAAGAAAAAACTTCCTTAAGGCCATGACAACTTATAGACATTCTCCAGAAATATATCGCGTTATAGGAACTCTGCAAAACTCGCAAGAGTTCGCTACAGCTTGGAGTTGTCCGCAGGGATCATATATGAATCCAAATTTTGATGTTTACCCTAAATGTCATATAAATTAAGAAAAAAGTGTAAGTGTAAAAGTGTACAATGCAAACTGAGTTGTCATACATATTCGGTCTGATTTCAAAAAAGTAACACTCTTCAGTAAAAAACTGTCAAGGTATTTCGATGCAGATAGTCAAACAAATACAGATACATACAAACATACAGTTTTCCTTTCTTTCAAAATACACAGGTGTACATATTTTGTATTTTAGTCGTCCATATTGGGTCTATTTAATATATATTTTGTTTTAGTGTAATGCTCATTCCAAGCTTTAATTGGAGTATATTGTATTGCATTTTGAAACAATGAGGATTGGGTGATTGGAATTCGAAATCTACTTACTCCTCTACCACCATTCGATCTATTACAAATAAACCAGTCTTTAAATATAGATACATTTTGAATTTTAAATAAATTTTTTAAACAAGATATTGTATTACAATCATTTATAGTTAACAAAGATAATTTATTTAAAAGTGGGTTTATACCCATTTTTTCTTATTTTGTTACAGTTTTAACATCTTTTTGTTAATATTGATGACAAAAATTCTATATAACATATTTATTAACTTTTTTCTGAAATTTGTTAACGTAAACTAGTAACAAACTGAGTAACAAATGATAACAGTGCACGATTAATAATAAATGTATCCCAATCCGAATTATGCCTTAACTTCTAATATATTTGATTAAACATCTGGTTCGGTGAATTAAGAATGTAACTGCATATAGTATAGCGTTACATAATGTTTTGCAAAACTTTGCTAAATATTTCAAAACAATAAAAGTGAATTCAGAAACAAAGCTGACACAGCTAGCAAGCAATCCAAATAATAGGATGTAAAATATCACTAAAATATTTCCATTCATGGAAGGCTCCTTAATCTGTGGATTTAGTTGCAAATTGTCAGTCAGACCACCTCCAGCTACAAATCTTTGCCACCATTCCAATATTCCTGATTCATGATGTCCTTTCATTCGTCTTATAACAAACGGAGGAACTATGTTTTGAAAGGTAAATATTTGATTAGTTTTGAAATAAGTTTCCTTGCCAATACTCAAGTGGTCAGACTTTTGTATGTTATTTTGAGAAATGTTTTGTGCATACTCGCGACACAAATATGTGGGGAGTATTAAAGCAGTCTTGTTGCAAGTTTCTAAAGTGTTGAAAAGTACTTCTTTCTCAAATTGCCTGACATGTTTACGGAATTCATTCTTCTCCTCGCCATAATCTGAATCATCCGTATAATTTAGAGCCACGGATTCCAAAACCTTTGAAAACTGATTAGCCAAATTCAAGACCTCACTATGCAAACGCGTGTGCTTATAAAGAGTTTGTTCGTTATCTTGTCCATTTGACTGCATTCTTAAGGACATTACTTCGCTTCGAATGTCAATTTCAAGCCAATCCCACCTCGAAAGATGGTGTGGTGAAAAAATGCTTAAGTTTTGAATAGCATTATGTTTGGTATAATCGCTCCAGTATTCATTTCTGGGTAAAATGTCAATCATCATTTGCGTTGTTCTCGTGTAGCTCGTAAAATTTTCTTCGATTAATTCGTCAAAGTTGTGGTATGGTATAACGTTCCTCGGCTCAATAATTCTGTACATGTTGTCACTTTTATAGGCATTGGTCAAAACAATAGAAGCTAATGCAAATGCACTTGTTACGATTTGAAACACGCTTTGCTTCATTTGAACGGTGTCGAACGAGACATCTTGTCCAAGAAAGAGCCTTACGATTATTTCGAAATATTTGAAATACGTTTGGACACTTGTTACTGTCACTCGTCCAACAAAACCGGGCAAAATACAAAGAATCAAAAGGGTCGCAATTAAAACAAACCATACATCATCGTTGTAGATTATGATGAGTTCGCGAAAAGGGAGATGAGGGAGCTCTCTGTTCGCACAACTAACAAATCGCAATACATTAATTGTGTCATTTACGGAAAAGCGTACAGTTGGAAGTGAACTTTTAGATGTTGTCCGTAACCATCCCATAAACCAAACATTATAGTCCATATTTTCATAAATATTCAAAGAAGGCGCTATGGTTTTACCATTTACGCAATTTTTTCCATGTAGATCTCGAAAGGTAAAGTTTTTGAAAATAGAACGCATTTCATGAGCATATGCGTGGGCTAGTCTATCCGATATGTGATCATAAGGAATACCAATTCTGGTTTTATGCGAAGTGATGTAATTGTCACATTGATAAAAGTGCTTGCTAAAGGCGTACAGTGTAGGATTTTGGTGTATACGATCATAGTTTCGCTCAATTTTGATCATGCTTCCAATTTTTGGAAATCCTGAATTTTCTCGTTTGACTAATAGTAAGCCCACAAATATTGAAAATTTGTTTAATTGGACCACAGGAAATTGCTTAAACGTGTGACAGCTTGGACAAATTAAAAAGTGTTGAGCTGGAGATTTGGGGTTAAAGTTCAATTTATTAACATTTTGTGTTTTCCACACAACCGAATTTATTAAAATTCCGTTAGACATTAAAAAGTGTTTAAACATTTGAGAGCGTAGCTTTGTCACTATTTTTCTGTATCGAAGTATGTCTGTTGGACCAGCCTCTAAATTAACACTTACATAAAAGTTTGGATTGCTAGACGGCAATTGAAATCGTAACAGTTCAAAATCACCATAAAAACCAAAGATAGAAGGAAAGTGAGTTGTCTGTTCAGAACTGGACTGCGCACAATTAGTATCATATATCGGTAGGAACAATGAAATATGTACTCGTAAGTTCCATGGTTTCGACTGAGAAGAGAATGAGACTGCGTCAAGTCGTACGCAGATGTCTTTTTCGTGAACCAAAAACAGTTTTCTTGTTACGTGGAGGTGCGTCGAAATTCGACATTTGATTTGGTGAGTTATAGACCGTGTCCTGTTAAACTTTAATGCTGCAGGATTAATCCAAACTGTTTTATGATATCCCTGAAGAGATATTGCATGGGCTTGTACGTATGCCCTACTTATGGTAGGATATTGCGGTGTTTTAATGTTTGCACCTTCATAGTTGTCTATCAAAATGAGTGCACTTTGGCTAGAAAATGTATCCAGATATTCCGACAAATCCAAGGTATCGGTGAAATCCGTCAGGCATTTAAATGGATTTTGGACAATATAAAACTTATGGTCTGCCACGGAATTTCCAAAATATATCACAAAAATTACGTACATGTAACTCGTAGCCATTTCTTCATTGTTAAGTTCTAAAAGATTTTTAGCTTTTAATTTGTCAGGACAGAGCTATAAGTCCACTCTTCGCAGACCGAACAAATGCTTTAAATAATATTTGAGTGTTTAAAAGCTTTATAGATGATTGTTAAATTACAGGTACTTTCATTATATATGTAAGTTACGTGATGTAAAATGGAGTTGTTGGAAAATTTCAGAATGCCCTCTAGTGTTTGTGCCTCTTGTCGAAAAATACTAGTCGAAAATAATAATAATTCTATGATTAGTAGAAAGCCACTAATCGAACAGCTTATTGTCGAATTAAATTTTCAGAAAGGACAATTGTCGAAATTTAGTTTGTAGTTATTGCTGCGCATTTCTATGTGAATGAAGAACTTGGTGATTTAATTGCATTTTTTTTATTACGCAATTGTCTAACATAAGCAATACTATTGAGTCCAGTTATATTACCTCGAGTACCTGTAAATCACGTCTTTATTCTTAAAAAATATGTTGGTTATTTGTTGGGTCTATAAGTTCATTTTTGAGAAGTTGGGTTTGCTGGAGTAGCAGCAGAGTTTTCTTTTTCACATTTCATGATAAAAACAGCAGCAACTTGCTCTTGATGAAAATAACGATGAGCCGGAATGGAAAAATCTGCCAAGAACCTTAGGTTACGATGCAGTTGAAATGGTATATTCTTTTACTATGCTGCTATAACATATAAGTTAACATATTTAACATAAGTGCAAAATCCATATGTAACATCACTTGGAAAGTCGGAGTGCATTTAAATCACCAAAAGGATTCGACAAAAAGGTTACTCGACTAGTTTTATTATTCGACAAATAGGTTGCTGACTAGATTTGATCGTTCAACAAGAAGAATTCTCCTAGTATTTTCGACAAGAGGCATAAATACTAGAAGGAATTCTGACATTTTACCTAATTTAAAGCTTTTTATCCTGGTGACGTGAGCATCAGTATGCTTACGATAAGTAAAGTTCAATTGCATATATTAAACATAACCAAACTATTAATATATAATAATTTTAATACTATTAGTATCATATAAGTCTCGGGGCTGTAAAGACTGTGGTTTATAGCAGGAATGTGGAAAATCTAAGTTATGTAATTTGATTTAATTTATTTATAAAATGCTAAGCAAAACGAGAGATTTAATTTGTATTTACATCGTACGTACATCTCAAAACTCACTTAACGCCATTCTTAAGCCCCAATTTACCGATGTAAGAATTTACGATTGTTTTTTTTGTAACAAGATGAAATTTGCAGTGGTGAAACTTTTTAGCGCTATAAAATATGGTAATATGGGGAGCTTAATAGGTCACAAAATTGTTCACAGCTTAGTCTACCCTAAACTAATGGAATTTCCAATTGGTGGCTTCACGCCATTCTCGGAATATTTGATAATTAATACGAAGCATTTAAAATTAGTGAGGGGGAGAAAATGTGACAGCCAATGGTTGGACAACTGTAGAGGAAAATATTTCTGATAATATCGGCATGATAGCGGCATACAAAGCTTTCAAAAAAATAATTTTCGAAGAAGAAATGTGTGATGGCCGAGCAAATATAGAAGGGTTCTCTGATGACAACTATTTTTTTCTGCGATTCGCACAGGTTTATGAAAAGAAACTTAGATTTTTCCTTGTACAAGTGAAAAACTAACTAAAGTATAAATTTTCTATTGATAGAATTGCTGTCAAAGCAGCACAAGAAAAAACTTTCTTGAGGTCGTGACAACTTATTGGCATTTTCCGGAAATATATCGAGTTATAGGAACTCTGCAAAACTCTCAAGAGTTTGCTCAAGCTTGGATTTGTCCGTAGGGATCATACATGAACCCACATTTTGATGTTCAACCAAAATGTCATATACGTTATTGTACAATTATTAACTTATTGTATTTCAAGATTAAATTCCAGAACACTAGAAATGTCCTTTATAAAAATCAAGCATTCTTATAAATTAGTAAGCATATCAGTTTACTCCTCAAGTTATTGTTGTAATAAAAAATTCTCGTTTAAGAAAAAGTGAAAGAAAACCAAATTTGAAATATCATTTATTTCCTATAAAAAATGGTTTTTGAAGCTTGGTAACTTGTGAGTTAAGTGACGGGTTTAGATGATAATTTACTCCTTTTCAAACGAATTCATGCCAAAATAAATGTTAATAATTTATTATCACCGTCTTGTATTTTACGTTGAAGTTGGCCTTCTTAAGTTTGAATACAATACATAAACAAATTTAAAAATCTGACATAATGCGTTTGAAATACTTTAAATGTTTAGGGTTGAGCTCACTGGTATGGTTTTCATTTAAAGTAGTATTTTTTCTTTATCCATTGTAAATATTTTGTCTCACGCGGTTTTGTGGAGTGTAGTAATACTTGCGAGGCACAAAGGCAAACTATATACCAAACTTAGTAGAAAAAAATTAGCCTATTTTATTTATTGTTAACTTTGCCAAAGTTGTATGAAAAATAAAAATATAATGGAACGCTTATATGCTAAAATAAATATTTTAAAATACTGGCATTTCTGGATAAACTACGTACATAGTCACAACATTTACTTTACAATTTTTCCATTTACTTTAGTAACTTAAAAAAATATTGGCCGACGATTAAAAGATTTGTTTAAAAAAAATCTCTCATAACAACGATAACGGTAAGAGGACCATGTTTTAAAAAAGTACCTTGTGTGCTGAACTTTGACAGCTGTACCAACTTATCTTGTTTACCAGTGTATTATTCAAGGAATAAATTGAATGAATGGAGACTTGAACTCGAGTAATTATTCACCAACTCGTACCCAATTACATTACAAATAAATATAGTGGAAGTATTTACTGATTATTAGCATGGGAAACCCATGTAAATTTGTTGCGATATGTAAATATTTAATCTATTTACGAGTCCTGCTGCTCTGACGAATCATTTGTACATCTGTTAAGTTATATTTTTGCGGATACAAAGTGAGTGCTCATTTTATGCTAATTGCCGACTGGAGTATGACTCAATTCGTTTGTTCAACAAGGGAACGGTCTTACAGTCCGAGTTTTTACAAAGGCAAACCTCACATTTAATGCAGACTTTACAAAGTTGTCAGAAGGAAGCTTGGATTTTGCTAGACTACTTGGGACAAAGTATTTCTAGAATACTAAGGAAGTCAGGTAAACGTCCGAATGTTGGTGTTTGTGCGTTCCAGATCATACTATTCTATTATGATGGTTTCATACCTGCATCATTGATTATACTAATTTCAATACTCAAAACCAGTGGTCTCCTGGAATGGTGACCCAAATTTATAAATAGATCGGATTTGAGTATAGATCACGATATTATGTTTCCAGAGGCGCCAAAAATGTCTGGAAACATCCAAGTTATATTTATTTTCTCAGGTTCTGGTTTAACTGTATCACTTTTTATTTTAGTTGCTGAATTAGTACCATTTATGTTTCGAATTTTCAAACTTACTTTGTGTTTTTGTTTTGTGGTTATTAAAAGCACATTTTATTACTTAGTCAATAGGATAATCTAGTTTAGTGTGATAAACAAGGTGTTTAATCAGTAACTTAATTCTTTTTACAGTTTAGGAGTGGCATCTAAGAAAATAAACAGATCTAGAAAAAAACTAAAACAAAATCTAATCATGATTAAAATACCAGTTATGGTTACGGATTACAATCACAATGCATTTCTATTCGACACACAAAATGGTTTCATGTGTTTGTGAAAACCGTTTTAGTAGTAAGAGATACGTGAAATAAAAATCAAAGTATTCAATTATGTATATTTTAAGTATGAGAGTATTTTGGATAAATAAGCCACAAAAAGACTTGGCAACCCAGCATAATATTGGAAGATTTTTTTTGAAAATAAGTCAACACTATATAGAATGACTCTCAACCCCTCACATTGGGGTCATCCATTCCATACTTTTTTGTGAGTAGGAAATTTTTATGCAGTAAACTTCATGTCTGATTGCAGTGCATTAACGATGACCGCATGGATGAACTTATCCAATTTAATAAAGTGCGTATTGCATACACTAACAGTGAACGACCCCTATTTCACTTAACTGCCAAGTATACGATACATCATATCGAAGAGAAGAATGAATTCCGTGAAAATGTCCGGCAGTTCAAGAAAGAAGTACTTTTAATCTCTTTAGAAACTTGCAACAAACGAGCTTTAATTCCCCGCGCATACCTGTGTCGCACAAAAACTTTCTGAAGAGAACATACAAAAATCTGACCACCTGAGTATTGGTAAGGAAACTTATTTCAGAATAAATCAGTTACTTTCCTTTAAAAACCTAGTTTCTCTGTTTATTTTAAGAAGAATAAAGGACAACGTGCATCATGGAATATTAGAATGGTGGCAAGGACTTGTTGCTGGATACAGTCTTACTGACAATATGCAACTAAATCCACAGCTTAGGGAGCCGTCTACGAATGGAAATATTTTAGTAATATTTTACATCTTATTATTTGGATTGATTGCTAGCTTTTTTAGTTTTGTTGAAGAATTCTCATTTATATTGTTTTAGAATATTTAAAAACATATCATGTAAAACAATATATGCTGCCATATTTAATACACCGAACTAGATTTTCTGCTTCATATATTAGAGAACAAAGCACATTTCGATTTTGAAAAAATTAAACAATTAAGTATGCACTGGTATCATTTGTAATTCAAAACATTATTAAATCGCGATTCCTAATCGTTTCCAATATCTAAGCAGCTGCTGCTTTTATATCCAAGTCTCCTAAAACAAAATGTAGCAAGTCTACACTCACAAGGATTGTGCAAGTCACCTACAAAGCCAAACCACTAAAAATGCAACTTTCTAGACTAATTGAGGTACGAAAAAT
>JAQFZG010002335.1:0-17002 GCA_034695465.1 Entomobrya nicoleti
CTTGGGCCTTGCCGTGCTGGAGGGACGCTGTTCCCCCAGAAACTCGTGCTTGGGCCTTGCCGTGCTGGAGGGACGCTATGCTCCCAGGAACTCGTGCTTAGGCCTTGCCGTTCGGGAGGGACGCTGTTCCCCCAGAAACTCGTGCTTGGACCTTGCCGTGCGGGAGGGATCTATAATGGACCCTTTTGTCCAATTCACCTGAAACTTAAACTCTAACAACGACTAGGCAGAGTGAGTGACATTTTCGAGTGACATGACATGGCTAGTAATTAAGTGTATCATTCATTTGTAATCTTGAACAGACTGCTATTGAATATGCATTAAAAATACTTCAAATGTCAATTTTACTAACACGTTGACTTGATTCTTTTTGTACAGATTTTTTGGAGGTCCGCCAGGAAGGATAATAAGAAAGGACTACTGTTTGAGAGAATCATCATCGCGATTCGTGGTGGATTTAGACAAGGGCAACTCAAGTACACACATACTTTGGAGAAATATTATTGTTTGAGATTTTTTTCTGTCGCGATAGTTCAAATTATTTTAAAGTGATAGTGGTGTAATAATTCGTGTTTAAAGACGGAGGAAGATTTGAATAAAGTCGAAACCATCAGCGCTAAAATTCATTTTAAACAAACTAATTTCCTTTTAATTCGTCTGGTAGAGTAAATTAATCAAAATTTGGATTTACGATGGTAGGCACAAATTATTGACAGCACAATTGCTCGTCTGTTGAACGTAAGAGGTTTTAGACCTGGAAAAAATGTCAAGTTGGTTGTGAAGACTGAGACCAGATACTTGTTTAAAATGTCGCGAGATTTTTTTTTGTCCCAATCTACTCTATTGGAATTGGAAGCTCCCCTGAAAATTTGCGGTGACATTTATAGTCAATATTGCAACCTACTACATTTGCGAGTATGAGTATGGTAAGGTAACATTTCCCAAGAATTGGTTCCTGAAGATTACATAGATTCAGGCAAACAGTCTTTGAAGTTTTGAAGACTGTTGTTGGCGTGTGAAATAAAAAAGTACCCATCAGAACCTTCCTTCTCTGAGGAAATCACGAATGCGCCAATATTAATAGGATTTATGGATTCTATGATTAATGTAGATGATGGCGCTACAACAGCAAATCAAGGAAAACAATTACTGAATCCTTTAACAACTGTCTTCCTGTAGCCGCCATTGTGGACGAGAAAGTATTTTGCTGTCATAGTCATAGTGGCCTTAGCCCGGATTTACAGTACTAGTATGTGGAACAACTCAGAAGAAGAATGTGTCAAACCGGTGTGGGTGACCAAGGACTTGTTGTGGTGGTATGACACCGACAATTACACCATGGAATGGGGGAAAGAACGAACGCGGAGTAAGTTTCACTTTCAGGAACTGAAGTCGTCGCCAAATTTCTTCATGAACATGATTTCAATTTGATATGCCGGGCTCATCAAATTGTGGAAGACGGATAAGAGTTTTACGCCAAGCGACCAGAGAACACAAGTATATATATAGTATATATACTTTTTGTGTTCTCTGCCAAGCGACTTGTCACTTTTTTCTCGGCTCCCAACTACTGTGGGAAATTCGACAATGCTAGAGCAAGGATGATGTGGTCATTCCAAATTCAGTGAAAAAAACCTATACATACCTTTGAAAGACTCCTTCGAAGGTGTCTTTGCGGACTCCGGGGATGCAGGTCTGGCTCCTGCAGCCTATAGACCAAAATATGCTAATGATGATAATCTTGGCGAATCAGAATGCATGCACAGTTTGAGTTTGTGTGCTCCTGCATTGTGCATAAACAGCTACAGCAAAATACCGATCAATATCGGCTCTAGAATGTGGAAATACTGGTATCCGGCATGTGCAGACCCCTGCAGCAGCTTAGTCTCCTAAATTTGGTATCCGGCCTCTGGAGGCTCCGCCAGCCATGGGCCTTGGTACATCGATAACACTAAAACCGGAATTGGGAAACGGAAAGTGAAAAATCGAAAGTTATGGAAGAGGTTTTATCATGTTCCTTTTATAATTTAATTTTGAAGGCCAAGCCAATGTGAGTGTCAAGTATACTGGGAAAAGGACTGTAAGTTTACTAGTACAAATCATGAATAACTTGCGATTACAAGTGAAAATTTCAATGTTAAAACTGCATTCATTTTTATAATCTTTACTCTTTACACAGATTGCCTATGCCTATAGCCTGCCGGGAGGAAAATAATGGCGACGGTATGGGTGAAGGACAGATCAAGTATGTTTATGAAGTGGAAATTAAGGTTCAAGTAAGTTTTGTCCAGTTTAAATGGAATTTAACTGATTTTTGTCGCATTGAATAAAAATGCATTATACTTTTCGTTCTACTCTTTACAGGACCAACTGGCACTCACAAAGAAACCAGGTATACGACAGGTCATCGTCATCACCACCCGGGGTCACTCTACCACAAGGTAAATGAAGTAGCACTATACGATTTTAAAGGAATACAATATTTTGAGATTTTAGCATACAATTATCGCTTGAACTAATTGTTTTTCATTCTACCCATAACAGAAAGACGCTAGTCGGAACCCTACCAATCGAACAGCGAGCCCGATTCCTTCTGTCCAGGTTAAATTGATGAGCTCCATTTCAGCTTCCGAAGTGACCTTAGGAACTCTGGCTTGGGCTTTTGGGTCGGGCGGTAGTTCCCTGGAAATTCGTGCTGGGGCTTTGTGGCTGGGTGGTATTGCCTCAGTGACTTATGTATGTACCTTTACAAACAGAGTCACTTAACCAGTTGACCAGAAAGGAGATTCGACATATGCTTTCAATGTAAGTGCCCTCATCTAGACTTTGGCATTAATAACTTGAACATGTACCAACAAATATCAAATGCTAATTTTATTCTTTTTTTGCAGCCAAGCTAATGTTAGCATCGAATCTTCAAAATGAGCTTCGCCGCTGGTGTGGACAACCTACTCCAGCCAGCTACTTGGATGATGGACCACGTGTTTGACGTTAACCATCTTGTATTTTACCTTGCCTCAGGCGGTAGTTCCCAGAAAGTCGTTCCTGGGCCTTATTGGCGAAGGGGTTTGCCCCAGAAACATGCTCTTGGGCCTTGCCGCTTGGGAAGAGGGGACCCCTGGAACTCGTGCTTGGGCCTTGCCGCCTGGCCGTGAGGAGTTGGGCCTTGCCGCCTGGCCGTGAGAGGATGTGCCTCAGGAATTCGTGCTTGGGCCTTGCTGCCGGGGTGTGTGGGGACGGACTCCATGAACTCGTGCTTGGGCCTTGCTCCAGGGGTGTGTGGGGACGGACTCCAGGAACTCGTGCTTGGGGCTTGCTCCAGGGGTGTGTGGGGACGGACTCCAGGAACTCGTGCTTGGGCCTTGCCGCCTTGGCGTGAGAGGATGTGCCTCAGGAATTCTTGCTTGGGCCTTGGTGCCAGGGTGTGTCTGGATGGACCCCAAGAACTCGTGCTTGGGCCTTGCCGCTTGGGAGGAGGGGACGGACCCCAAGAAATCGTGCTTGGGCCTTGCCGCTTGGGAGGAGGAGACTGCCCAAGAAACTCGTTCTTGGGCCTTGTTGGTGAGGCGGCCTGCACCAGGAACTCGTGCTTGCGCCTTGTCGGCGAGGGGACTTCCCCAGGTACTCGTGCTTGGGCCTTGTCGGCGAGGGACTTCCCCAGGTACTCGTGCTTGGGCCTTATCGGCGAGGGTACTTCTCCAGGTACTCGTGCTTGGGCCTTGTCGGCGAGGGGACTTCCCCAGGTACTCGTGCTTGGGCCTTGTCGGCGAGGGGTCTTCCCCAGGTACTCCTGCTTGGGCCTTGTCGGGGGACTGTTCCCCAGGTACTCTTGCTTGGGCCTTCTCGGGGGACTGTTCCCCGGGTACTCGTTCTTGTGGCTTGTTGGCGAGGGGGACTGTGCCTCCGAAATTCTGACTGCGGATTGTGTTGCCGAATAACAGGTTGCACCTACCTGTAAGTATATCATTCTTTCTTGACTTCATTAGTAATTTTGAACAGTCTATGGACGTCTATGAATTGCCTTTAGAATACTTTTATGTCAGTTTTACTAAAACGTTGACGTTCCGTTTTGTACAGATTTTCTGAAGGCTACAAGGAAAATGGAATACAATGGAGTGCTTTAGGAGGGAATCATAGAATTAGAGAAGGGCAATTCAGGTACATAAGTGCAGAAATCAAGGAAGTTGAGGTTAGTTTGTGTAGTTTAACTTAAATTTATTTTATGGCATGCTTTTGTTACCATGATTCAAGGAATTTAATAAGATTCTCTTACAATTACAGAAAGAGGTTCACATGTTTTGAGGTTGATTGGGCACATGAGTTGGGTTGGGTTTTACGAATTATCTTTTGTCGACGGGAACTTAAAATCAAGGTGTCTTTTTGATTAAAACAGTTTATGTTTTTTTTAATAAATAAAAAATAAATTTACCGGAACCTGGCAAGAACTAATTATACTGACCAAATAAAAAATATTTTCTCAAGTCATCCCAGAAAATAAATTAACCAGTAACTAATTTATGCATTTTACTGTTTTGTTTTGTGCTATTTTATTTTCATGTATTAGAAAAATTACGTTTATTATAATTAATTAGGAAAGCTAGTATCTTTTTACTCATCAGAAAAACATTCTATTATTCATACTCATAATCTTTTTATCAGCATTCAATATGTTTTGGAGAAGTTAAATTGTTGAATTTTATTTTTCTGTCGAGAAATGAGAAATGTACAATTTTTTTTGAAAAATATGATGGTAATGGTGCTTATGTGGTGTAATAATGAATTTGTAAAGAAGTAGGAAGATTGGAATGCAGCGGAAACTTTCAGCAGTTTGCAGTGCAGTCGTCTTTGCAGTTTGAGTGGTATAATAAATGAATTAAGTTTGATATATGCTGGCAGATGCGGATAAATTAAATATTGACAACATAATTGCTCGCCTGTTGGAGGGAATAGGTTGCGGTTGTGGACCTGGAATAAATACTCAGTGGACGGAGACTGAGATCCGAACTGTCAAGGCTCCCTAGTTTGTATGACGTACTCGGCATGTGGTAGTTAACGGACAGCAAGACAAAAGTTGGCGGACAGCAAAACATAACTTGACGGGCAGCACCTAGCGGACAGCGGACAGCTATTAAACGTCAGCGGACAGCAATTAAATGCCAGCGGACAGCAATTAAATGCCAGCGGACAGCAATTTAACGTCAGCGGACAGCAATTAAACGTCAGCGGACAGCAATTAAACGTCAGCGGACAGCAATTAAATGCCCGCGGACAGCAATAAAATGTCAGCGGACAGCAATAAAATGCCAGCGGACAGCAATAAAATGCCAGCGGACAGCAATTAAATGCCAGCGGACAGCAATTAAACGTCAGCGGACAGCATTTAAATGCCAGCGGGCAGCAATAAAATGCCAGCGGACAGCAATAAAATGCCAGCGGACAGCAATTAAATGCCAGCGGACAGCAATTAAATGCCAGCGGACAGCATTTAAATGCCAGCGGACAGCAATAAAATGCCAGCGGACAGCAATTAAATGCCAGCGGACAGCATTTAAATGCCAGCGGACAGCAATTAAATGCCAGCGGACAGCAATTGAACGTCAGCGGACAGCAATTGAACGTCAGCGGACAGCAATTAAACGTCAGCGGACAGCATTAAAATGCCAGCGGACAGCATTTAAATGCCAGCGGACAGCAATTGAACGTCAGCGGGCAGCAATTGAACGTCAGCGGACAGCATTTAAACGTCAGCGGACAGCAATTAAACGTCAGCGGACAGCATTAAAATGCCAGCGGACAGCAATAAAATGCCAGCGGACAGCATTTAAATGCCAGCGGACAGCAATTGAACGTCAGCGGACAGCAATTAAACGTCAGCGGACAGCATTTAAACGTCAGCGGACAGCAATTAAATGCCAGCGGACAGCAATTAAACGTCAGCGGACAGCAATTAAACGTCAGCGGACAGCATTTAAATGCCAGCGGACAGCATTTAAACGCCAGCGGACATCATTTAAATCGCATAAATAATTTCTTTATTGTACCAATCGATACACTTGCCCGCAGACATGTCGTAACTTGACCCAAATTAACCCAAACATGACCCCAAACATTACGAAATCGACCCCTAACATTACGTAATCGACCCCTAACATTACGTTATCGATCTCAAACATTATGTAATCGATCCCAAACATTACGCAATCAATCCTGAGCATTACGTTATCGATCTCAAACATTTCATAATCGATCGCAAACATTACGTAATCGATCCCAAACATTACGTTATCGATCTCAAACATTATGTAATCGATCCCAAACATTACGCAATCAATCCTGAGCATTACGTTATCGATCTCAAACTTTACATAATCGATCTCAAACATTACATAATCGATCTCAAACATTACGTTATCGATCTTAAACATTACATAATCGATCTTAAACATTACGTTATCGACCTCACACATTACATAATCGATCCCAAACATTACGCAATCGATCTCGAACATTACGTTATCGATCTCAAACATTATGTAATCGATCCCAAACATTACGCAATCAATCCTGAGCATTACGTTATCGATCTCAAACTTTACATAATCGATCTCAAACATTACATAATCGATCTCAAACATTACGTTATCGATCTTAAACATTACATAATCGATCTTAAACATTACGTTATCGACCTCACACATTACATAATCGATCCCAAACATTACGCAATCGATCTCGAACATTACATAATCGATCCCAAACATTGCCTAATCGATCCCAAACATTACGTAATCAATCATAAACATTACGCAATCGATCTCGAACATTACATAATCGATCCCAAACGTTACGTAAACAATCCTAAACATTACGTAATCGACCACAAACATAACATAATCAATCCCAAACATTTCGTAATATATCCCAAACATTTCGCAATATATCCCAAACATTTCGTAATATATCCCAAACATTTCGTAATATATCCCAAACATTTCGCAATATATCCCAAACATTTCGTAATATATCCCAAACATTTCGTAATATATCCGAAACATTTCGCAATATATCCCAAACATTTCGTAATATATCCCAAACGTTACGTAATCGATTTTGAACATTCCATAATCGACCTCAAACATTACGTAATCGACCCCAAACATTACATAATCGATCCCAATCATTATATAATCGACCCCAAACATTACGTAATCGACCCCAAACATTACGTAATCAATCCTAACCATTACGTAATCAATCCTAACCATTACGTAATCAATCCTAACCATTACGTAATCGACCCCAAACATAACGTAATCAATCCCAAACATTTCGTAATATATCATAAACGTTACGTAATCGATTTTGAACATTCCATAATCGATCTCGAACATTACGTAATCGAACCCAAACATTACATAATCGATCCCAATCATTATATAATTGATCCCAAACATTACGTAATCAATCCCAAACATTACGTAATCGACCCCAAACATTACGTAATCAATCCCAAACATTTACGTAATCGATCCCAAACATTACGTAATCGACCCCAAACATTCACGTAATCGATTTCAAACATGACGCAATTTTAGCCAAACGTATTTAAAATCAATAGTTAAACGTTTTGTTGTTTCCACAATCCTATTTAAAACTTTTACGGGGTTTATGACTGCATTAATAAGAGTTATTAAACTTGTTAGAAAGGTAAAGAATTTAAAGTTGTTTTGGTATTTAGTTGCATTTGAAGGAGCTTTTTAGTACTGGGATTTTAGTTCGATTTAAAAACAAGTTTGTAAGTTTATCAAAGCAAATGTCAATCTTACATGATAAAAACAAATCTTGTTTTATAATCTTAACATTTATGTAACGGGAAAAGTCAGTCTTTATGATTAAATTTAATCAACCTCTGGAAACCCTTGAAGAAACGGATCTGCTCCCAAAACTTGAATACATTTTCCACGTTATTCTTTTATATGCTAAGTAAACTGATTTAACATACGTTCTATGAATTGACTGAACGCTAAACTTACAGATTAATTCCACATTTGGTAAATGAATTGCTAAAAACCATTTTTATGTAATTTAATACTTGAATACTTGTAAAACTGTTTGAAACGGCGTTTTCACGCTACTTACCTTTAATATAAATAGACGTTTTAAATTTCCAATATTCAATATTCATTCTGTAAATTAAATTCTAAACTACTTTAATTCAACAAAGCCACTATTGAAGGAAATTTTGTCAACAAAAGAATAAGTTTTTTTATCTAGAAAAAACCTTTCGTAATCGCATGAATGTTTTTATAATCCGAAAAATGTTTTATATGTTGAAAAGATGTTTTTATAATTCGAATATATGTTTCTATTATTCGCATAAATGTTTTTATAATTCAAATATATGTTTCTATTATTCAAATAAAGGTTTTTAAAATTCGATTATGTTTCTATTATTCGAATAAATGTTTTTATAATTCGAGTATATGTTTCTATTATTCGAATAAATGTTTTTATAATCCGAAAAATGTTTTATATGTTGAAAAGATGTTTTTATAATTCGAATATATGTTTCTATTATTCGCATAAATGTTTTTATAATTCGAGTATATGTTTCTATTATTCGAATAAATGTTTTTATAATTCGAATATATGTTTCTATTATTCGAATAAATGTTTTTATAATTCGAATATATGTTTCTATTATTCGAATAAATGTTTTTTAATTTGAATGAATGTTTATATAATTCAGATGAATGTTTTTATAATTCGAATATGATTTTATAATTTCGACGAATGCTTTTATAATTCAAAGAACGTTTTTAAAATTTAAATAAATAAATTTTGCAATTCGATTTGCTTTTACAATTACAATTAATGTTTTCCTAATTCTAATGATCGTCCACTTAGTAATCAAATAGTCGTTACATAGAAACGAATTATCAATATTTTCAAAATCAAGTCAAATTTACGTTTCCAGTAGACAATATGCTATTTTTTTAGAATAACAACAAAAGTTCCTTCACAGTTGAGTAATCATTTTTAAAAACTAACCAAATTCTTCAGGAAATCCAATCAAACTTTGTTAGAAGTTCAACAACGTTCGCCAAGAATCATACAACCGTTATATGGAATACAATATGGACTCTGAAGAAATATAATATATATTTAAAAAAAAGTTGATTTGTCTTAAAAACCATCTACATCAATTTATCTTTAGTTGAGCTGAAGGAAAGAACGTTGTTTTGTAGCCTATATAGTGTAAACTCAAGCATGACTGGAATTCCAAAATTTACTGGTTCGAATCTCTTTTGGTTCTTTTATTTTAACAATGCATAAAATTGTATGTTTTCAAATACGTAAACAGCTTCACCTATTTAATTACTAGTTGTGTAAAATTACGATGTAAATTAAACATCAAACATAATTTTATTTTTAAAATTGATAATTAATTTTACAAGACTCTTCAGTACAGTCATATGTTACGTGTACGTATGTACGGTAAAAGGTCATACGACGTTAAAGCATATACCTGAACAGTGTATTTGGTTCTCTTTAAAAAAATTCCATTGTTTTAAGCAGAAAATATATAATTATAGAATAGGTATATTAACTATTTTGGTTTTGATATGCTTAATTATCTGTGTGCTTTTGTATTTTTATCGCAAATACAATCATGTGAGTCAAATATGTACGTAATGATTTTTTTCATGTCAAGGAATTTTATTAATGTGGTCTTATTAAATAAAGTGCGTAACTTGAAGTCAATTTTAATTGCAGTTTCGCATAGTTTTTGTCAATACATATTGATAGTAAGTAATTTATCACTTTTTATGAACTTCAAAAAATGCACATTGTATTTCGTAAAAAAATAGTATTTAAGTCCTGAGTTAGTGCTTTAAGAATACTTAACAATCATTAATCTGTGAGGCTTGGTGCGGGATTCCATTACACATTTGATACTGATACACTATTGCGCACATATGGGATAAAAATATGTACAGTAGTGCTAGTTTTGTTAAGACAAATAAATGACGTTGTCACATCTGCTTCTGGTCTGTGTTAGCAGCAAGTAAATTATGAGTAAAACATGTGATATAGGATGATATGATAGGTTACATGCGCATTAGTATCCTACGTGTATAAAGACAAGCAAACAAAAAATATCAAACCACATGTTTAAAGAACTCGTTTTCAGAAAATTATATTTAATAAACGTAATAACTTAAAGACCTTAAGCATCAATTCATCTTGTTCGAAATAACGCTAAAATAGTGTATTGATTTTATACAAGTTTTTAAAGTTTCATTTATGTACGAGTATGTTATATATGTTTTATCTTATCTGAGCAAATAATTTCGGTGATAAGAGATTTAAGGTAATTTATTTTTGTGTATTGACTGATCTAGGGAAATGATTTAATCAGTGGATAGCTACTAATGTTTATTGGGTCAGGGTGTGAACTATACATTTGTGTTATACTAGTAACGAGAGTGGAACACAATGCGAGTGCAGTTATTTAGCTAAATATTCAATCAGTAAATTCAGGATAGCAATTATTGTAAGTTGTATCAAATCTCAACTTTCAAAAAATATGCTGCAAGTCAACGTGGAGAAATAACATCAAAACAGATAGCTATACATTTTTATGTACAAAGCTTCATTATGCAGATTTCAATTATCTTCACAAAACTCGTGAGTAATTTCCATTTTTATGAAGTTTCGAAGTAATCTATTTTTTATTTCTAATATCAATCAGTTATCAATTATAAAAATATTACACATTACTTCAGTGGTAGTAATTTTCTATTTCATTGTTCGTTCAAAGTTGCAAAATTAGAATTTGTCAACCAGTCTATTAGGTATACAATAATACTTTTAAGCAATGATTGCTACTCTGCGAACCCTTATGGCACGGGTACTGCTAACGCTTTCCAATTAAAGGGGAGTGCACACAGTATTAAATTATTAACTGCATTCTGCATAACTACAATTCAACACACATTAGTGAATCATGTTTATTTAGTCCCAGAAGAATTTATCTAGAACTCAAATAACCTTTGAATGCATTAACCTATGAATTGTTGGTTGCGGACTAATACCAGGCGAAGATATAAGGTGCAAAATGTTTGGTCGTTCAATTAGTTAGTGTTTAATATTTAACTTAAACAAAGTAGACCTACTAAGTAGTAGGACTCATAATCACCCTTCTTAATATGTATGATACCTAAGAGTGTTTTTAAATATTTTACTTTCAAGCAATAAAAGCAGGATTATAAATAAGATTATTATGTCTAATACGTTAATATTTGATGGTTACAATTTTAATATCACCAGACGTTTCATGCTAAACCAATTCTAAATGATCAAAAAATACGTTATTTTAAGTATACAGTATATCACATCATATCATTGCTGTGTTAAACCAAAGAAAAATATCCTGCCGTAAATATATTTGTGAAGGTTATTAGTAAATGTTGCAATTGAAAAAACACTAAGACCGAACTACTAAGTTTTAAAAGTGGATAAAGTTTTCATTCGAAGGAACTGATTAAATCTGGTAGTCGATTAATCGCTAACGGTGTTTTTCTACGAACAAAACTTGGATTTCCAAATCAAAATTTGGCCCAGATTTATCAGACCTTTATCCAAATTATGCATTTACTCTACCCTAACTTCTGAAAAAAATATTTTAAATTGAATAAAGAAAGGTGGGACATAAATCAATGATTAAAATAAGTGCAGTCTCAAATAGTTATTTCATTCGTTTTCTAAACTTGTTGTTTGGTAAATCCTTGTATAAATTACATTAATAAAATGTGCAACAACCACTGTTTCCAGAACCCGTTGTTTGTAATCGCTGAACGCAGTTTTGTGTTCTGTATATAATCCAGTAAAATAATCTGGTATTATAAAGCCAGGTTAAAGACAATGAAAGGCTTGTCTTGTAATGTAGTTTTTGTAACGGACAAATTAAAAATAACTTTAGCAAACATTTAAAGCAGTTTTTAATAAGCGAACTTTTTTATACTTTGGAATTTATGTTTGAGAAATCAGTTTATACTATTTATGCGCAATCGTGTTACACTCATATATTATTTTACGAAAAATTATTATTACGTATGATGTTTAGATAATAAAGGATGCTTTTTCTGCGTTAAATATTACTGTTAGTCCAAAATAGATCATGTAAAAACATGAGAAAAAAGTGTCAGATATCATATAAATTTTGTAAATAGTAGAGCCAGCTGTAAACATTTGTCATTTAAATCATATATAACTAACCATATTTCAAAAAGTATTGAGTTTAGACTATGGTTTCTTGACAGTTTGATCACACTCTTTAGTCTTTTGATTGGTATATTAAAAGTTTATCCCCAATTAAAATGCATGTAAGCATTAAATGGCCGGTTTTCCGATATCGTTAAACCGATTTCGTCCATAATCAGTAGTCTTCTTATCTTTGAGCGTATAAATCAGTATACCAAGGTTCAACTCAATCGATAGCACCGTTCGAAAGATATCGTGATTACAGAAGGCCAGGCAGACCTTTATTTCCTATCATCATCCATCTATCTTATAAAGTTCTATTCTGGCACTTAATAAATGAGCTGAAACATGATCAGTTTAACTAGGGATGTGTTCGGTAGAAACCTACATTGGATATTAAATATTTCAGCTTCTTAACCACTCCAGATATTTTAAACTTATAACAAAAATTGACTCCAATAACAATAACTTCACATAATATTTCTTATCAATCCCTTCAATTGACAGACTTCAAAACCAAAAAGACTTTCTGCCATTTCGAAGAGCCGCAGTCGTCGTGCATAGTTTTTTGATTTATTCGATTTAAATACGTACATAACAGTAAAATATGGATATACTATAAAATCACTGGCAAAATTTCGTAAAACATTGAATGCTATTCACATTAATAATGACTACTGAAAGACTATTTTATATTACTGGAATAATCGTTTTCGTCTACGTTGTGTACGCTTAAATTTGATTTTAACCTGTAAGATTTTAGAACTGAAAGTATATGGATTGCATTTTGTGTCAGTCCAATTTCAGATGCTAAGCGTGATTTTTGGTTCAAGGAACGGTGACGTAAACAAATAATACAAGATGCTAAGAAAGCCTAAAGGAAGAAATCCCCAATTAGAATAAACACAGCGGATTTTCAGCATAAATATTTATATGGAAATGTGTTGAATGGTATTTTCGTTTGTTTCGTTGAATTGAAAAGCTTTTAAACTACTTTTTTGTTGAGAAATCAAGCTCTTTACATGGCATCTCCAGTCAACGATATTACTACTATACGATTTATATGTACTTACACCTAGGATCACTTAGTTCACATACATAATAGTTTGGTCCCTTAAAGTGAATTTGACAGCGAATAAGTCCACATATGTATTTCAAGTAATTTAGAAATTTAATTGGGCTCAAATAACCATTGATAATGTAAGTAGTTACACGGCCGCGATTATTACATCGCTGATAAAAGCTCGGCTTATATTATTATTAAGTCCGTATTTATTCATTTTAAATGTCACATTTGACAAATACAGTACGAAAACTTGCTAAGCAATATATTATTTAATTATACAGTCAAATTTAATTCTCTAATTAATTCCAATCAATTACCTTTTCATCAAAAATTTCAACAATATTATGCAATTAGATGTCATCATATTACCTTAGGTCCTTGTCTCTAACCATTTACTTATAATGTAGGATTTAGCCATTCGTTTAAATATTTCATATGTTTTACATTGCTTATGATCTTCTGGTAAACTATTCAACAAACATATTGCTCTACATCGAAAAGTCATTTTACCGATTTCAGTCTTTAGTGTAATATTACAAACAAAATCATTTGATCTTCTCTGTGACATACTTTTCTCAAACATCTCATCAAAATATGCCGCATCTCCATTCCTAATTTTATACATTAAACACCGCGTTTTAAAGTAACAAAGCTCCATTGGTAACAACCAATCCAAATCTTTGACAATTATTTCCGCAACAGGTTCATGCTTTTTACGATTTAACAACAATTTTCCAAGAGTCCGTACAATTTTCTCTATTAAACGAATAGCTTCGCCAATAGCAATACAGTAAATAGATATCATATTAGCTTAGTACTTATTCTGATATCTATTTTTAGTAACTGAATGCTGAATGCACATATGTGTATATGCCAATTGTTTTAAACGTAGAACGCATTCGTATTTGAGGAATAATCATTTAAACACTATTTAAATTAAAATGAAAACGATTCTATATTTACCAAAGAAAGTTTTCCAAGCAATATACAAGGAAAGACATACATGTAGGGTAGAATATATTTCGATACAAGGGACAAACTCCAAGGGAAGCATGGAAATTAGAATCGGCTGGAAAATTACTTCTGTATTTAAAGAATATCATTTAATGCTTTGAGATTATTTTATATTTAAAAAAAATTCCATTCCATGGACACTTATTTTAATACATCAAATAAATTTAATTCTGAAATCAATAAATTATTAAACGTCAGTCATTAAAAGTGTTGTCGTAAAAGCATTATGACAAACATAAGATAAATATTTATAAAATATATACATTATATTTCTTCAGAGTCCATATAGTATTACATATAACGTTTGTATGATTCCTGGCGAACGTTGTTGGACTTCTAACAAAGTTTGATTGGATTTCCTGAAGAATTTGGTTAGTTTTTAAAAACGATTACTCAACTGTGAAGGAACTTTTGTTGTTATTCTAAAAAAATAGCATATTGTCTACTGGAAACGTAAATTTGACTTGATTTTGAAAATATTGATAATTCGTTTCTATGTAACGACTATTTGATTACTAAGTGGACGATCATTAGAATTAGGAAAACATTAATTAGAATTGTAAAAACAAATCGAATTGTAAAAATTATTTATTTAAATTTCAAAAACGTTCTTTGAATTATAAAAGCATCCATCTTAATTATAAAAGCAAATTCGAATTATGAAAACATTTATTCGAATTATACAATTATATATTCGAATTATAAAAACATTTATTTGTATTATACAATTATAGATTCGAATTGTATAAACATTTATTCGAATTATACAATTATATATTCGATTTATAAAAACATTTATTCGAATTATACAATTATATATTCGATTTATAAAAACATTTATTCGAATTATACAATAATATATTCGATTTATAAAAACATTGATTCGAATAATAGAAACATATATTCGTATTATTAAAACTTCCATTCAACATATAAAAACATTTTTCGGATTATAAAAACATTCATGCGATTACGTAAGACTTTTTCTAGAATAAAAATACTTATTCTGTTATTGACAAAATTTCTTTTAATAGAAGCTTTGTTGAATTGAAGTAGTTTAGAATTTAATTTACAGAATGAATATTGGAAATTTAAAATACGTCTATTTATATTAAAAGTAGTAGCGTGAAAACGCCGTTTCAAACAGTCTGACAAGTATTCGAGTATTAAATTACATAAAACTGCAATTTATTCACCAAATGTGGAATTAATCTGTAAGTTAAGCGTTCAGTCAATTCATAGAACGTATGTTAAATCAGTTTGTTTACCATGTAAAAGAAGAATGTGGAAAATGTATTCGAGTTTTGGGAGCAGATCCGTTTCTTTAAGGGTTTCCAGAGGTTAATTAAATTTATTAATCATAAAAACTGACTTTTCCCGTTACATAAATGTTTAGATTATAAAACAAGATTTGGTTTTATCATGTAAGATTGACATTTGTTTCGATAAACTTACAAACTCGTTTTTAAATCGAACTAAAATCCCAATACTGAAAAGCTCCTTCAAATGTAATAAAATACCAAAACAAATTTAAATTCTTTACTTTTCTAACAAGTTTAACAACTCATATCAATGCAGTCATAAACTCCGTAAAAGTTTTAAATAGGATTGTGGAAACAACAAAACGTTTAACTATTCGTTTTAAATACGTTTGGCTAAAATTACGTAAATGTTTGGGATCGATTACGTAAATGTTTGGGATCGATTACGTAATGTTTGGGATCGATTACGTAAATGTTTGGCGTCGATTACGTAATGTTTGGGATTGATTACGTAACGTTTGGGATCAATTACGTAATGTTTGGGATTGATTACGTAATGTTTGGGATCAATTACTTAATGTTTGGGATCGATTACGTAAAAGTTTTAAATAGGATTGTGGAAACAACAAAACGTTTAACTATTCATTTTAAATACGTTTGGCTTAAATACGTCATGTTTGAAATCGATTACGTAAATGTTTGGGATCGATTACGTAAATGTTGGGGATCGATTACGTAAATAGTTGGGATCGATTACGTAAATGTTTGGGATCGATTACGTAATGTTTGGGATCGATTACGTAAATGTTTGGGGTCGATTACGTAATGTTTGGGATTGATTATGTAACGTTTGGGATCAATTACGTAATGTTTGGGATCGATTACGTAATGCTTGGGGTCGATTACGTAATGTTTGGGATCGATTACGTAATGTTTGGGGTCGATTACGTAATGTTTGGGATTGATTACGTAATGTTTGGGATCGTTTTCGTAATGCTTGGGGTCGATTACGTAATGTTTGGGATTGATTACGTAATGTTTGGGATCAATTACATAATGTTTGGGATCGATTACGTAAAAGTTTTAAATAGGATTGTGGAAACAACAAAACGTTTAACTATTCGTTTTAAATACGTTTGGCTAAAATTACGTCATGTTTGAAATCGATTACTTAAATGTTAGGGATCGATTACGTAAATGTTTGGGATTGATTACGTAATGTTTGGGGTCGATTACGTAATGTTTGGGGTCGATAACGTAATGTTTGGTATTGATTACGTAATGCTTGGGGTCGATTACGTAACGTTTGGGATCGATTACGTAAAAGCTTTAAATAGGATTGTGGAAACAACAAAACGTTTAACTATTCATTTTAAATACGTTTGGCTAAAAT
>JAQFZG010002336.1:0-16995 GCA_034695465.1 Entomobrya nicoleti
AACATTTCCCATAACAAACGCATAACTGAACCATAGAATGAATAATTTTTGTCAATATTTTACTTTGATTCACGCTAACGTAGATTTGACATAATTGCACCAAAGAGCACCCAAATCGAATATCGATACAACATTTCGATTTATTTCTAAATTTATCCAGATGCAAATAAGAAACTACGAAAAAACATAGCGATAATCAGCAACTTTTATTTGCAATACACTCTTACCTTTCTGCTGAAAACGAGACTAATTGTCAACAATCGGCTCATATTTTTAGGAACACGTATTTGTTTAATGTATTTAGCCTACCGTAAAAACATGCGATTATGCAAGTTATATGGAAACCCAAAATTTGAAACATTGTATTTTGTTTTTCTTGACACAAAAATTGAAGCAATACAAGTAGTATTCAATTCAATAGTTTTAAAGTTTGATAACCTATGCTTGGAGTTGGTAAATAGTTTTCATTCTTTATAAACAAATTCCCTCTGGCAGTTCGCGTATTTTGTTTAAACAACCTAGAAACAGTAATGGATTTTAAAATGCACTTGTGCAAATCCTTTCGTATTAGAGAAAATGTATAATTATGATTGCTTGCTATAAGAATTTACCATTGCAAAAAAAAATACTTCAGACTCAAATCTAAGTCAGACATTTATCAGTTATGAATTTTATTCTTGTAGCAAAGTACACGTTGAATTTGAATTAAGCAAAATATAAATGTCTAACAATATGTTAATTTAAAAAAGTTGAATATGTCCCGGTAAAATTAAAAACATCTCCCCGCTTGTCCTTTTATTGTTAATATTATCAGCAGTGCAGGAGGTAATATTTTTTAACGGTTTAATTTTTTAAGAATTGAGAATAAAATGGTTCTTTGATTTTTTGATCAGGAAGAATGAAATCAAAATAGTCTACTGTTTCCATTATCCCATCCCAGCTAGCAACAGCTGCTACTGCGGCAAATAGTGGAACTGCTACCACTCCAGCCACAGGAGATGTTCTTAATTGGATTGGAACTCATTAAAAAACGGAAAAATTTGTTTATCATGATTGATTAGTTCAAATAAAATTCGTGAATTCGCCTGATTAAAATTGTTTTTCGATACAGATACATTACTCACCACCAGTGACAAATTTGTGATCTGGGTTTCTCTGTTTTATTTTTTTGAGTAAAATATGTAAAATATTTTAGAAGTAGACAAATACTTTGATAGTGTAAGTTGGTGAAATTGGTCAGCAAAATTACTACTATTGAGGACAGGATGAAGAACTAAAGTGTAATCAGGCGAAACGGAAAACTTATTTGTGTAATTTTCAGTGGAAAAAATATGTTATCTTGTAAGATCTGTACTCATATGACTATTTATGCGCTCTGAATAAATTAAAACTCGACAAAACATTTTGAACCTTAGTTTAGAGAAGAGTTTTTGATGAGTTGTTCGTGTTAACGTTGTTCCATTAGAATCCTCATAGTTTGTATTGACTTGTTATTGTGAAGGTTTCCAGAATGGGAGTGAAAGGTTTGAAAACTGGGTATTATCGAATACTATATTATGAGTGTTTGTACAGTTTTCAAATCTTGATATAAATTCGTTTATTTCAGAAATAATACTGGAGGTTTGGATAAGGGTTGGTTTAAAGCTAAATATTATGAAAAAATGTCATATTTGTGAATTATGTCATTAGCAAATATTTTCGAAAATTTTTCTCGATAAAGCTTGCTTGAAAATGTAAGATTAACTTTGAGAAATGCCCAAAAATGTAATTTATTTGAAAGTCATATGATTGAAGTACATAGGTATGAGTATGCCTCCTGCATATGGAACAAACCACTTGCAGACACACGTTCGGTTGTTGAAATTCTATTTGATGAATTTGTAACATGACATTTGACGAATACCACATAATTAGGGCAAGTAAATAATACATGTGAAAGCAACAATCAAGAGCGACGTGCCTTTTGATAGTTTTGTTATATTCCATTGCCCTATTGAAAATAAATTCGTCCATCAAATAAAAATTAAATATTGTCAATTTTGTCAAATAGTTCAAATTTTGCTAACATTAGATTTTTATAAATTTGGTAATTTTAAAGAACGTTTTATTTACGTCAATGCGTCATTTCAAAAAAAAATCTCAAAAAGTGTAACCAAGCTTTCATTTGCGATTTTTAGATATAATAACGGTTTAATGTTAAAAAGTCAATTTATTCGTGCTGATTCGGGTTCAGGTCTGGTCAGAATAATTTTCTTTGCCATTTTAAATAAAAAATAGTTTTTCCCTTCCATATTGCTTGTTGGTATTAATATGATTATTTAAACATTCTGAATTAACGAAAACTCGCCAAAACAGTTTAAACATTTGTTTAGTGAAGACCACAAAAGTCCTGTTTGATAGCTTTGCTTCATTGTAATACCAATAATTTATATTAATCTGAGCTTGTCATAAATTTCCAGAATGTTGGGGCTGGGCTTAATGTTCTACTATCATTATTTTTTCTGGAACATGTTTTTACGTATATTTTGATTTAGAATGCGATTTAATGTTTTGAAAATTGTTAAAAACATTATGAAATTTAAAATAAGATGCTCGACTTGTATGTTTATTTTGATTACACCCAAAATCAATCAATAATGGACACGCAATGGATCATTTAGGTTTGACCCGATGAATTGGTAACCTAAGTTACACGATAAAAATATTATTTGAAGAGTCTAAGCGGAAATATATACCCGTTTTGTTCCAAGTAGAAAGACTTGTAGTAACTTCCAGTGCAAACACAACATCGGAGCCTTCCCGAACTAAATAATGCAGCCACACAAGCGACAATAAATTTCATTTACTGCTCCAAAAACCGTAATATTTGCAATACGGATAGAAACACCAAAAGTCAATTCTCGTGTAAATAAAAGTTTATTGTGGTAAGGAAATTAGCTCCACGACGCGACTACTGATTAGATTTATTGGTTCAAGTTTTCGCTGGATGACAAGAAATTTCAAAAGAAATAGTTAGACATATATTTACTTACAAAAATGCTGTTTTCAAAAGGAATTCTTAAATTAGTCATCATACATCTTCGACTTCTTGGTCTACTGGGCTCAAATTTATATTTCTTTGATCCAGATTTTGGCAAGCTGGAATTCAACAACTCCAAGAAATTGAAAAATAAGTTGTTCTGTAGATCTGCAGTTGGAACAGTAATAATTGCTATCTTACTGGTACAGCTAAGACAATTTGGAGGACTATTTCCAAGCGTTCAACTTTATGAGGGATTTTTGTACGCTGAACTCATATTGTCATTCTTTTCAACATATTTTGTATGCTTTTCCAGAAATATTCAAGTTCGAAACATATTTAACTCGCTTGTTGAGTTGGAGCAGCAATTTATTCGTGGTAAAACAAACATTTTACAAGAAATAAACGTTTTTATGTCAAAAATGCATAACAGTTGTCTACGCTTTAAAACAAGTATTTTTCCCCGGCTATTTTGCGTCCGATTTTTTTCTTTTTTTTCAATAATTTCGGAATGATTAACATTCAATTCCGAAAATAGCAGGGTAAAGTAGTCGTTTTATTAACTCGAAAACATTTATCCCTTTCAAAAACGTTCTCATTTATTCATTTCACTTCAAAATTGATTTAGGCCGTTTCTTGGACAAATATTCTCCAAATCGCAGACAAGTTCTGTTGGTAAAATGCTGCCAGGTTATTGGCATGACATCGCCTTTGTACATGCCGTGTGTTGCATTCCATTGGTGGCTTCAACCATGTGTGCCCTCTGCACCTGGATTTTGGATGCTCGAGAAGTGTAGTCAGCACCATGGAAATACGATGACTCTAAGTGGAACGGTTGCAAACATTTATTGGACATGCTTCTGTCTACTATTGGTATGGTCATTGAGACAAACGGTGGAAAATCATTTTTTCGCCTGTTATAATATTACAGTCGTGGTTCCCGTTTGTCTGCGGTATTATTTAAATGCTCTTTTGGATCATGTTAAAAGAGGAAGCGCCATGTGTAGTACTCTTGATCGGATCAGGATTTACAGAAAACTTCAATTGATGCTATGTTTTTTCAATGGATTTCAGCAAGATATTTTTGTGTCCATCTCTGCACTTATGGTGGGATTTTGTTTTGTTATTCCGTTGTTTGCATTTATAACTGCTAAAGATTCCATGAGCATTCTACAGTTATTCATATTCGGATCTGCTATAGTTCAAGTTCCATTGTTTATTACTATGGCTTTCGGAACATATGGAGGAATTTATGACGACTCTGTGCAAGCATTACAAGCTTTTCGTGCACTAAATTCCAGGTGGAATACTAAAATTGAGAGGAAAATTATTGCAAAGTCAGTGCGATCCCTTGGAATACTAAAGGTGATGATAGGGTCTGTTAATTTTTTCGACAGACTTACGCCAATGACCTTTGTTGACTTTTGTATCGGCGTTCTTGTTAATTTATTGCTGCTTAAGTAAATCAGCATAGTTTAATTTGCATGCTAGTTCATTTGATAGCTTAAATGTTAGCATACATATCTGTGATAATTGTATTTCAGAATTATTTCTTACCAAATGGCAGGCAATTGGATCCAATCTGCTTTTTATTAGGCAAGGTGCAACTTAAACTGATTGTCAATGCTGCTAAAAGACGTTAGTTAAGGACCTACTGCACCGTCGCACTGATCAAATTGAGAGCTAGAAGCTTTCCTGAATTCCTAAATTAGGCGTAAATATTTTGTAAATTGAAATGAAAGGAACGTATTGGAAACAAAGGAAACAAACTATGATTCAAGTTATCTAACCAATCTGAGAAATGAAAACTAGATTTAAAACTACTCTTGAATTTAGCGTATTAAAGTAAGTATAATTTAATATGGGTTGGTTCTATAAAAATCGTGGATCACGTTTGACAACATTTTGCAAAAGATTCCATGTATTCAATTATACTCAGTTTAATGTGAAATCATTTGAAATGGGTTCTTTCCTAAACTGTATTAGAAGAATTTATATTAGGATCCAACAAAGCTACTAGCAAATCTTCGATTTTCTGGTTATGTTTCCTGCCTACATAATAATCCACTTTAGGACACGCGTTTGGTTGTTGAAATTCGACTTGATAAATTTGGAATATTAATTTATGATAAAATGACTTTTGGCGAGTAGTGCATCGTAATGTTTTAAAGTGGGATAAGTAAATAATAAATGTGAAAGTTACAATCAAGAGCCACGGGCATTTTTGACAACGCTGGCTCTATTCAATTACTCGACTCCAATTAAAATATATTCGATCACCAACTAAAAATGAGATGATTGTCAAATAATTCAAAGTTTGCTTAATTAAAACCAAATTGATTGATAGATTTTTTTGGTAAAAATTGCTTTTTCAAATAATTCTTTTGGGTTTTTCAGATAAACTAATAGCCTTTTAATGTAGAAGAAATCAATTTATCTATACTAATTTGACTCAGCTCTGGCTCCATTTTTATTGTTTTGGTGCAACCCAGGAACCTTTAATATTCCATCTATTAGTTATGTAAGGATGATATGCTTGATTAAAAACTAATAAGCGAGCTTCTTCGTAGGCTTATGTTAAAACACGGATAAAATGTTTACGTGAACTGAACTTTCCAAACCAACGTTTGCTGATGCAGTTCACTTTTTGCACAAAATTCCTAGTTACATGCTGTGTAATAAGTCAGAAAAACAATTAGTTGTGATTTACATGTTTTCAATTAGCAATCTTAGTTGCTCATTTTCATACAATACATTATAAAATGAGGAGTGGGACCTACTTACGAAAGGTTAAGTTCAGCGTTATTTTCAATACAAATGGTAGTTTAGCGCTTACATATATATTAAGTTAATTAGTTAAAATATACCTAAAAAAATAGTAAAACAAGCTATTTTCGTTTTGTGTTACATGTGGTCTAACAAGGAACACTTCCCAAGTGTGAGTGGCGTAGAGCTTAACGAAATGCGGATTCTAGGACAGTTTTTATCGTAGATTGAGATTCCGAAGAAAATTTGCTGTAAAATTTACATTTGGTTTTTGCAACAGTATGGTATTTACATTCGTATTTAAAGAAATGCCTAGTTTGTCAGCAGTTTACATGGATATTACTGGCTTATCATAATAAACTTTTACCATCAATTTACTTAAAAGCCTAAATATTCAATAAATTCAAGTATAAGCCAACAAATTTACTGGTAAATCTTTGATTATTCTTTGTTGTCTAATGTAGTTTAACAAGGTATTAACTTTAGACACCGTTCAATAGACATGACTAAAAAACAAACCGCATTCATAAGGAAATACAAGACAAAATTGCAGCTACATCAGATAACATCACAGCACCTGCAAAACCTTCTGTTGATTCGAAATTTTTATTATCACCTTTAGCAAGTTTTAATGAAAGAAATTGCAAGTCAAATGTTGTGTTATATCTTCAGTTCCAATTTATTTCTTTTGGCATTTCATTAAGTATTAGCGTCTCGTAGTACTCCAGAAATACACCAGCCAGTCCACTTTCAGTCACACTTGCAATTATTGATTCTACTCTACATTGATAGTAATACTTATCAACTCAAGAACACAATATCGGATAAGTAAAAAATGTTTTCTAATTAACATTTTCAATAACTTTCCGGTTAATATTATTTTAGAAGTAGACAAATACTTTGAGATTGTAAGTTGGTATAATTGGTTTGTAAAATTACTACTATTGAGGACAGGATGAAGAACTAAAGTGTAATCAGGCGAAACGGAAAACTTATTTGTGTAATTTTCAGTGGAAAAAATATGTTATCTTGTAAGATCTGTACTCATATGACTATTTATGCGCTCTGAATAAATTAAAACTCGACAAAACATTTTATACCTTAGTTTAGAGAAGAGTTTTTGATGAGTCGTCCTTGTTAACGTTGTTCCTTTAGAATCCCGATACTTTATATTGACTTGGTATTGTCAAAGTTTCCAGAGTGGGAGTTTTAGGTTACAAAACTTAGTATTATCGTTTGCTTTTTGATAAGTGTAAGTACAGTTTTCAAATGTTGATAAAAAATTGCTTATTTCAGAATTACTACCGGAGGTTTGGATTAGGGTTGGTTGAAAGCAATAGAATATAATAAAACAAAATGTCATATTTGTGAAATATCATGTAAGCAAATGTCTGGAAAATTATTCGTGATAAAGTTTTAAAAAGGTGAGTTCAACTTTGAGAAATGACAAAAAAAGTGTAATTTAATATAAAATCAGATGCTTGACATACATGGGGATATTTACTGATCACTTTAGGACACGCGTTGGGTTGTTGAAATTCTACTTGAAAAAATAGATTTTTGTAATAATGGCTTTTTCCAACAATTCATTTGCCTTTTTATTTATTAGATATGAAAGCTGTTTAGTGTAAAAGAAATTTATTTATCCATTCTGATTTCACTCAGTTCTGGCTCTATTTTCATTGTTATGGTGTAACACAGAAACCATTAATATTCCATGTACTAGTAATGTAATGGTTTTGTATGGTTTTCAATTAATTAAAACATGATTTCGATAACTCTGGTTGTTTTGCTGCGACCGGTTTCGTCTTTTATTTTATTGATACGACACCTTAAATGTTTTTAGTTGAAATTATATGTATTCATTAATCACTCTTAAAATTAATAAATGCTTGATTATAAATTAATAGGCGAGCTTTTCCGTATGCCAATGTTAAAGAATTGATAAAATATTTGAGTGGACCGTACTTTCCACACCAAATTTTGCTCATACAATTTCATTTGTGCACAATTGATTGAGTTACATGCTGCGTACTGAAGGTGAGCAAAACCAACGGTTGTAAATTGCAGGTTTCATATTTAGCAAGTATGAATTCAACTTTTTTATACAACCCATTATCAAATGAGGTGGTAACCCCTTAGGAAAGATTAAGGTGAGCGTTACTTACAATACAAATGATTCTATAACGTATGCATAAATAGTTAACGTATACATGTACATAGTAAATGTACATGTGAGAATACTCTTTCTTTCTGGTTAAATGTTTTCAGAATCATTTTATATGCAAAGTAGCATTAATAATTCCAGTGCTGATTAAAACGAGTTGCAATCCACTTTCACAAACAAAACACCGAACATTGAGATGCTATATGATCTTATTGAACAAAGTGGGCTTTTCTGTTTACAGTTTAATAGCATTTAACCTAAATGCAGTCGATAGCAATTTAAACCAATTATTTTAAAGCTTTGAATAATACTTTTCAACTATTTCCATAAAGTGTCCTCTAGTTCCTGTATACTGGTGTTGGAATCAAAAACAATCTAATATTAATCAAACATACTGATAAAAATATTCGCTTAAAATATAACATTTTTGGGGAAGACAAAAAGTAGTCGTTGAATCACAATAAATTTTGATCTGCTGCCTTGTTGTCCTGAATAATTTATCCTTAACTACTAAATAAATTTATTGATCCAAATCTAAGCTTAAATATACGTTACCTTTATTACATTCAAAAAAGACTTGTAATCCTTTCCAGTACATAGAACGGTGCTTTTTCGACCTCAATAATTCAGCTTGACAGCGCGACACCTCATACAAAACAACTTTGCCAGATAATGTAACATTTCAATGCAGATACAAAGAACTCAAATCAATTTTATTGCATATAAAACCGTAATTTGTAGACCAACGTTATTTAGCTTCATAACGCGACCACTGATTAAAATTGATCCAAATTTTATGTAGATATTATAGCATTTTTATTGCAAATAGAAAAACCAAGAGTCGATTCTAGTGCTTATAAGAACTGAAATTTATTACCTAAATGCTACTTTTAATCAAATTTATTGATCCCATTCTGCGCAGGAATAAATTAGATTTTAATTAAAACTAAAGACTAGTTGTCAATGTTTTCATAAAAAATCCTCTAAAAGACCATATCCAAGTTAGTCTTTAATAGAATAGCTATAATACCACAGTACTTCTTACTTATTCGTTTCCAAATCTCTTCTCAGGCATAAAAAAACACATTTTAAAAACAGATAAACAGACAAAAAGTCACTTCCAAAAATGCTGGTTTCGAAAGGAATTCTTAAATTAGTCATACTACATCTTCGACTTCTTGGCTTGCTAGGCTCAAATTTATATTACTTTGATCCGGTTTCCTGCAAGCTTGGATTCAACAACTCCAAAGACTTCAAAAATATAATGTGTAAATCTGCAGTTGGAACAGTAATAGTTGCAACCTTATTGGTGCAGTTGAAGAAATTTGGAGGAATATTTCTAAACGTTCAACTATATGAAGGAATTTTGTACGCTGATTTCCTGTTGTCATTCCTTGCAACATACTTTGTATGTTATTCCAGAAATATTCAAGCTCGGAAGCTATTCAACTCACTTGTCGAGTTAGAGCGGCAACTTATTCATGGTAAAATATTTTGTAAAACCATTTCAAAAAACTATGCCCAAATTATATATTCAACCTAACATTTATTTAGACCGTTTCTTGGAATCATATTCTCCAAATCGCGCCCAGGTTCTGGTTCTAAAAGGCTGTCAGGTATGTGGTATGGCAGCACCTATGTACACGCCTTGTCTTGCATTCCACTGGTGGCTTCAACCATGTGTGCCCTCTGCACCTGGATTTTGGATTCTCGAGGAGTGTAGCCAGTATCATGCTAATACATGGAATACTTTTACTTTAAGTGGAATACTTGCCAAAATATATTGGACATGCTTCTGTATTCTGATGGTATGGTCATTGAGACAAACGGTGGAAAACCATTTTTTCGCATGTTATAATTTTACAGTCGTCGTTCCCTTTTGTCTGCGATATTATTTAAATGCTCTTTTGGATCATGTTAAAAGTGGAAGCGCCAGGTTTAGTACTCGTGAGAGGATATTGGTTTACAGAAAACTTCAACTGATGGTATGCTTTTTCAATGAATTTCATCAGGATATATTTGTATCCATCTTTACTCTTATGGTTGGATTTTGTTTTGTTATTCCGTTGTTTGCATTTATAACCGCAAAAGATGCAATGACCATTCCACAGTTGTTCATATTCGTGGCGGCTATAGTGCAAGTTCCGTTGTGCATTGCAATGGCTTTTGGAACATTCGGAGGAATTTACGACGACTCTGTTCAAGCATTACAAGCTTTTCGCAAACCGAAGTGTAATTCCGATACTAGAATGGAAAGGAAAATTTACACAAAATCAATCCATTCCCTTGGTATATTAAAGGTTAAGATTGGGTCTGTCAATTTTTTCGACAGACTAACGCCAATGACTTTTGTCAACTTTTGTATCAGTATTCTTGTAAATTTATTGCTGCTTAAGTAAATCAGCATAAAATAATTGGTTCAGTTAGAGCTGACTTGATGGTTTTAAGAACAAAAGTGGTAATGAAATATTTTAGCAATGAAATTTGTGTGCATGAAGTAGAAACGTCTTAAAACTATCAACATATTGCTTTATGGCAAATATCATCCAATATGTATTATCCGTTTAGTTGTTGTGTTGCACTAAGTTTTAAAATTGGGAAAACGTCGTGCAAGTAACAAATAAAGTCACTAACTCCAGGTCTTTTTTAATTTACCCTTAGATTATTACACTAAAACGAGCATTAAGCTTGACATAATCCTGCAAAAAAATACAGTTTATCCAACTAAGTAAATTATCGTTAGAATCTATACATTTAATTCTATTACCTAAATATTTGAAGCTTTATGCACAAAAATAAAATTTCAATAATTCATTTACATTACATTTTTATATAACATTTCATTGCATCTGGAAACTTGCTCATTGTATTAGCATTCTTACTTCTAACTGTTAGTGTTGATCCAATTAGTTATTATTTATTATTACGCCAAAATCACTTACATTTCCATACGTAAATAAGGCTCTACAAGTATTTTGACTTATACTCCTCTAAAAACAGTAACAATGTTGTAGGTCTAATAACATATCTTCTCCCATCACCAACACTTACGGGTCGACAAGACATTTGATTTGAAGCACTGTTGCTTCCATGACCCAATTGTTTCAATACACCATTGATACTCAAGTCCAGCTAGAACTATAATACATAAGAAAATCCAACTACACCATATATGCACAGTTTGATCAACATTATTTTAATCACTGCCCCACATAATGACCATTGTTTACTTAATGATACAACAGCAGTAACAACAATTGCCGTGATTCTGATTTGAACATACATCAAGAAATTATAGCAAATTTTGGTATTGTACAAAGTCGACATTATTTCGATTGCCCGCCAATTAAAAGAAAGTTTTCGACAATTCCATCTTAGGTCACTTTTGGTCTTGTATGATCACCTACCAATTCGCATTTCAAGTTTTATTACACTTAGCATAAATACATAATATAAAATTGTATTATAAACTATAAAACCAAATAAAGACGACGTCTCACGCAAAATATCGTATAGGATATGCCAAATGCTAAACGTACTGACAAATATATAAAGTACTCGTCTACATCATATAGTATATATGCTGGACGTTGAGGATGAATAAATGCATCTAAGCCTACGAAAAGTCCTAAAATAGTAAAGGAAATAAAAATTACAATTTGTATTTTTTCTAACAAGTTTTCAACTTTTTTCTCCTTTTCACTTTGTTTTACACTTTGACCATATTTGTTGGAAAACTCGTTCATATATTTTAGAAAACCGTTCAAAAAGTGGCAGATTCCGTGAGGACGAACTGATAAAACTCTGAGCAAAGTAGAAGTTATGATCCAACCCAGCCAAATAATGAGAGTGTAGTTAAACTTTAATATTTCTTTTGTGTGGAATAGCTTATACAAGTGGGTAGGAAGCACAATAAAGACATAAGAGATACACCATAGGTAATAAACAATTAAGTGACAATGACTCTTAAAGTCGACATAGTAGTAGCCTTGTTTTGTGTTAAGTCGTAAAGGCAAGAAACCGATTTTATTTTACCAAAAATGTATGCAAACATATCTGTTTTCTATTTTGTCCGTGAAAATCATGATGACACTACAAGTTATGAAGGAACTTTGAAAGCACCAGCTTGATTAGCTTCATAGCTAAAAATTTAACAACATTTGGAAATTTGAACATATTGTTAAAATTGACACAAATAAAGACCTTAACAGACGACGTTATTTCAGCAAATTTAAACACTTACTTGAGCTCCCCTTTATATTCCAAATATAGAGAATATACCATCGTTAATATGTCTAAACGTTGAGGTTTAATACGCACTAAGCTTTTGATTGGGCATAACTAAAATTATACCCTAATCAAATTCAATACAGTAAGTATATATTCTCTTTTTTACATTGCTTTCCAGTAGTTAAGTTCAACCTCTTGTTCTAGACTTATGGCTGGGTACTTTTAAAACCTATGTTTAAATTTACTAATTTAGGTATTTTAAAAGGTACAGAACTGCATATTAGACGATATGTATCGTTTAGTTTTACATCTACGTATAATACTTTGAGTACTCTTCACAATGTCTAATTTTGCCATAAGCAATTTAAGCTCTATTAGTACTTCGACTAACATTTTTCAAAAACTTTACTTCAAAAACGGTCGTTGGTCTAATAATACATTTTCTACCATCTCCAATACTAATTGTTCGGCATGATATTTTAACTTTTCTAGCATAACTTCAACCTATTCTTCTATTAAAGTATTCTCGTTTCCAAGAACAAATAGTCCCAGCATTTCACTTATACATTACCAAAATAACTGAAAAACTCACCAAGCCAATTACACACAAATTAATAAGCATCAATTTAATAGCCCTCACAGAAACATCCCATTGATATGTTAAAGTGCCAAGACAAGATATTATTATTGCTTCCACTCCAGCTGGAACGAAAATATTATATTTTGCGTAATTTCAACTATTGGTTTTGTGAGATAACTTTTCAAAACGCTTTTATGTTTAACATATAAAATAGTAGAATATATTATACACAACGAAGCCAAACCTGGACGATATTCCTAGTCCATAATAAGCAATTCACAAACTTTGTGCAATTCGAATAAAGCAGAATACAAAATGTTTATCAACATCAAACCTAAAGTATGCCGGTCGTTGTGGATAAAGTAAACATCCTATACAGGTTATAGCAACGAATGTAATAAACAGGCCTTTATCTGGAAAATTGCAAAACCGTTTACCCGTTTCACTCTTCGTGAGTAAAATTAAATAATAATAAAAATATGAAGCAAACTTTTTGCCATACATTTGATCCAGGTTATCTAAACCACCTATATAAATATCTATTCACCAAACGTATATACCTCTATTCGAACTTACATTCCCTAAATATTTAGTATGAACCCGCTATGATAATTCAATCGATTTGGACTGTATATCACAACTTATAAAATAACTGACATTTGATTTTAAGTACTTCGTATTCTTAACCCGGTGAACAAACCTAGTATTGCTTTGTTTAGCTAATAAAACCGGAGGGTGATCGAAGTTCATAAATATATGATTCGTTTATTTTGATGGAAAACTTAATGGACACTTTAGAAGTTTTATAAAAAATTACTAGAAAATTCGCGAGAACACAATTAAAAATTCAACCAGTAAACTCATTATACGCTCACCAATATAACAATCTTACGACATATGTCAAGCCAATATTTAAAAAAACTCTGCTTAATTTTTCAAAAGCATTAAACTCACTGTTTGATTGATCGCAAAGTCCTGAATATTTAAAGGTGTCAGCCTATCCAGATAATTTGACCCCCCAAAATAAATTTTTAAAACTGGATAAGACCTGATCCACTTTCTAAACCACTAGCTTCTTCTCAACTCAAAGTTTCCATTTATCTTCTTTCGGTTCTCACAGGAAAGCTTGTACACATCCGCAAGTATACCATAGACAAAAAATATTTGAAAAACTGCAACCGATTGAAACCAAATGTAAAAAAAGTTATACCAAATTGGGCCACCAGTGTCTTTCCCAGACATAAATATAATTGTGTTGTATATAGTAGCCGTTTGTATTGCGATCAAACTTGGGATTGTGCAGCCAATCTGAATCTGCGAAAAGTTTTGCCGATATTGAATAGCCAGGATTTGGAGTTGCCTGTACAATAATGTGAGCTTTCTTAATTCCGAGATGCGCTCCTTCTGTGTACTCCATAGCTTCCTAAATCAAACAATTAGTCAGTTTTTAACTTAACATTCATCGACATAAATATATCAGTAAATGTACACAAACTTCCAAATATAGGCCTAAAAATGTCTCACTTTCCAAACTCTACACTGTACACTCGAAAACAGTTCCCTTCCACAATGAACGCAAGAGACATGTAAAGGTAGGCTACAAGCAAAAGGCTCCACTGCAAATATGCAGCGATTGCTAGTAATCCCTTTGTCAAAACTTCTTCCATACTCCATGTAGGCGTAAGGTAGTATCCAGGCTTGTTATCTTCACACTGACTGCTGAACTGATATCCGACATACGTAGGCATACATGGATTTCGAATTATGTCAAGGGAATATACCATTGGACCCAATATTGCACTAAACGTCATCGTATAAATCATCCCTTGAAGAAACAAGTCGGCTGTAGTCGACTTGGGTTTGCTTTCGAATTTTATCTTTTCAAAATCCCTTGAAAAGTTTTTTTCCAGTTGAATAAATCCGTTGAAGTGTTGAACAACCCTTGGAAGCTTTGTGCAATTCGCAAAATGACAAGACAAGGTTAAAAACCCAGTAGCAATGGTCATTATACTGTGTGTAATGGCCATTAGTGAAGCGACCTCGAATACCCTCAAGAATTGATATAACCCCAAAATTACGTATAATAACGCTACTATCATCCGAAAACCTTGGAGGTATCGCTTCTTCTTGCTTTTCATTTCTAACTGGTTATGAGTATCATTCCACTTAAACGGAAGTGCGCCGCACCAATCTGAAAATCGTAGATTAATTCTTACGCATTCCAGGAAACCTCCAGTTCCAAGTAGCTTCATTGTTAAGTTCACAAGGATGGACTTGCAAGAAAAACGATTTTTGAAATAGTTTGGTTAAATAAGTTTACAGATTCGATGTGTTTTGAACACGTTTAACGACAAACTGAGAAAACACTCCTTCTTCTCTAACGTCTATTGAATAACAAGGAACCAGAAAAAGGTCAAGCGCGTGTTTAGGACCAAATAAGACGATTAAACCAGATATATTATTTACATATCTAATGGAACTAACATGTTTTTCAAATATCAATCGTGAGATAATAATTCTTCGGGTTTATATATCTTCTTGGGTTTTTAGTAGCGTTTGGCAGTTTTACGGTTAGTTTATATTTTAGTATTTGCGACTAACGTGTTTGCCCGACTGGAAAAACGAATTAGGAGAAAAATACTGGTAACGCAAACTATATCATGAAACCCTGGCTTCTTATATTTTTAATAATTTTGATCACGACACATCAACAATTTTGTTTTCGTTTCAGACAGTTTTTTTGATATATCACTGCTTATTACATAGGCGATTTCATAATTCGTTTTAGAAAGCTCACTTGCGTGTAATAAGGAATGTTGAAAGAATATAAGACGTTAGAATAAACCATTACATATTGAGCGTTTTATGAATTAAATGGTATTTGGTATTTTTTATTGTAACTTAGTAATAAAGACTTCGAAAAACAAGTATTCACAAAAGCAGCCTTTCTCGATTTTGGTCAAATCACTTTAAAAATTAATATGTTTCCGCGATTTAAAACCATTTATGTCGTCTTTCTTTAAAACTGTTTTAAATTATAGTTTTTTTTTCAATAAAGCGGTTCGCAATATTTTGGTAGTTTGGTTTCTCGCTCGCTTACAAGTAGTTCGTGTTTCGTGATCATACGCGACAACATTGCAAAACAAAAGAAGTGGGGAAAAAAGTTCTGAGTGATGCTAGGATCTTTAATTATTTGTTCATTAGAAATCAACATATCATAAGACAAAATGTAAAAAAAATGCTTTTTTATTTTGTCCAGTGCGTGTAATTCACCAAGTTTTCAGTTTCAGAGCTTTTCAAAGAAAAGAATGTAGACATAGTACAAAAAACATCATTTCACGAACCGTTTACTCCATTTAAGCAGTTACAAAACGGAGGTTACCTTTATAAAATATAAACCATTATACATTCTCAATTTTTTTCTGAAGCTTACATTAGTAAACCAGAGGTTTTCAGTCAAAGTTCCTTGTCAAAAATTGTCACATAAAAACCATCATTCAAGTCGTGTTGTGTATGTACATGTTTTAGGGTTTTTAGAACTCATTTGATTGTAGTTACTAGAATTGAAACAAATAGTAATTCTTTTTCGAAAAGTAGCTATATTACTTTGAAGCCGATGGCTTTGTGCTGTTTGCTTTTAAGCTAATGAAGCTAGTTGCTTCCTGAAATCGTCTTAACTATTAATTAACCCGTGCAAATCCAGACGATAATTACATTAAGTACATAAACCTTTTATAATATTTACAAGTATATTATCGGCTCTGTTAATATTTTCTGGTTGTACACATGGTATTTATTTATTCACGATGATATCAAAAATATGTTAGCAAAGTTACAATATCACTTTATATTTATAGTTTATAGCTCTCTCCTTCACATCTAATTTTATGCCAATTCTTGTGTCTACATTTGTAGCAACACATCGTCGTTTAATTTAGTTCTGCTTCTAAAAAACTGAACGTGCTTAAAATCCGCTTCGTAGGCATATTTTTAATAAATGCAGACATTAAATTAATTTAGGAGGTTAAATCAATGAAAGATACAACATTTCAACATGCACTAGGCGTTTATTCGAGGAAAGTTAATTTGGTAACAAAGGTAAGTCACATTGCTGGTGAACTTTCCAATGTATATAATTTTTACTAGAATAAAATAAAGGGAAAAACGTTTTCTAGCTTATAAAATGACTACTTTTCCACGCTATTTTACGTCAGAATTTCTAAAAGTCAAAAA
>JAQFZG010002337.1:0-16995 GCA_034695465.1 Entomobrya nicoleti
AAATAATTTATGCATCCAAATCCTGCTACATTTTGTAAAATGTTGTATTGGTTTTGTGAAACGTACTCAATTTTAATAATTATTCGATTGTACTAATTTTGCAACAAAACTCTTAAGTCGTATTACACTTCAATTAAAAACCCATATTTTTAATACTTAAATTTTTAACAGTTATTTGATGTAAAATTACCACAAATTCTGAAAAAAACTCAAATATTAGCTTCCAGCTTATTTCTAATTGATTTACTGGAAAGACTTTTTTGTTAACCGAACAGCAAAACATTTTTGTTTTATTTTGTCTATTATTTTAGTAAATGGTTTACACTATAAGGCCTGCATATTTAGGCAAAAACATTTTAGAAAAGGACATAGTCATCCGAAATTCATTTTCAAACTGCTGCATACTTAATATTATTAACATAACTACATTTATCTACGAATTTAATTGAATTTAAATTTCCTAAACTATAGAATTAACATATTTCTTAATTCCATATTATATAAAATTAAATGCAGTAGTAATGAATCGAACCATATATAATATAGCATATAAACTGGTACTTTCTATCAAACACAAACTTGATCGAGTTTTCAGGTTAAACGTCTAAAATAATTAGAGATACCGCAAAAGGGTTAACCATTTCTGTTTAGAATTTTACATTATTCTTTAGCAGTACATTTTGCTACACTAGGAATTAATATAAATATTTGTTTTAAAATAATACTAAAACAGACAATATAAACATGTTAAATGCTTTCCATCATAACACTTTATTATTATTTTTAACCTTGATACATCATAATACAAGTGAAGAGTTCTACAGTAAGTGAACTGCTGGCATATTGTATAGTACAAAGACACATTATAGATATTTCTTATTAAAACGTTGAATTAATCAATTAAATTGTATTTGTTACTATATTTTAACATTTTTATGACAAAAATCGTAATAAGTTTCTTAAGTAAAAATTTCACCACTTATACGTAACGTATAACTAATGAAGGTTTTTAGAAATGTTTGATTTTAATTTCCGTTCTATTAAAAACCAAATTATAAATATTTGTTTGTTAGAAAACTCGTTAAATTTGTTTTTTTAATAGAACTAGCCGAATACTGCTTCGAGACTCATCGAAAAACATAAACAATTGTCGTTTGATAACATTTACGTAATTATATACTAAACTATTCGCTAAAATACTATCACATACTTTACTGTTAACATTTGTATCTTATCACAATGATTGGTGATATTGGTAACGTAGCTGTTTTAATTCGTTTGTTGTTCACCTTGTTAAGAAATTAATTATTCCTTTACGACTTTTTGTTAAATCGTCATTATAATCCACAAAAATAAAGGTTTATAAAATTAATGAAAGAAGAAATGTATTTAGAATGTCTCCTTTTGCCTTACGAATACGAATACGAATGTCAAAATTTACTACGATTTCCAATGTGGTTCATATTTTGAAAATGTAAGAGAATAATCATTATCCAGATTATGAAAATTGTTGGCATATATTATTTATCCTATCTACTTGATTTTTTCGGTATTTTTTCTTCGACAATGTGCTTATTACATTAAAACACATCTGGATTTTTTTACATTAAGAGATTTTTAATCAACAAAATTATTCTTTGACAAAACCCAGAAATGTATATTTTAATAGCAGAAAATATTTTAAATTCCTTGTGCAATTCTGAGTACATTTAAATTGATTTTGTAAAATATTACGGAATAAAAATCATTGTAAATGTAACTACAGTTATTTCAACCGAATACCAAATATTCTATTACAGATTATCATGTCTTCTGACAAAATTGTGAAATATCAATTCATTTATAAGCCAATAAATTGAGATTTAGCTTGCCTTCCCTATTTAGTTTTTGCATTCTGTATTTCTGATCCTTAAATCTGTTATTTTGTATATCAAACGAAAGTTGTAATTAATTCATTTTGGTCCATTTATATCAAATTTTCGACTAATAACTAAATACTCAACTATTATTAAATAAAACCATATCAGATAACATTTCTAGTTTTACACATTTTAGATAAATAAAACGGTCAGGTAAAATTTAATTCAGTTTTTGTAGTTAAACACATCTTTAACTACAAATTTTTTGTAAATATTTTCTGCTAAACAATTTTTTTATCAGAAAAATGGTTATATTGTTACTTGGCTTGCACTTTAATATTTTTTAAATATGTTCACTATTCAATTGACATTACGTTCAAAATATGTATCAATTTGTAAGCACCAATGCCCATTTTTCTATTTGAAACGGAATCGGTAAAAATGTATCTGTACATTTATAAAAACCCTATTTGTGTATATTTTGCTTACAATATATCGAATCTACATATTACCTTAATCCGTTTACGCGGCTAGTTCACCCTGGCCTAATTTTTTTGAGTGGCTGTATATTTATAATTAAATTAATAAATCCATCAATAAGTTCTACGTATTGTCTCAGCTAAACTTTTTGAAAAAACATGTACCAATTATGAAAAAAGTATTAATCCCAAATAATTACTTTCTTTTGACGTCAAGAATATTTAAACTGAGCATTACATTTTACTCGAGTTTTTTTACAGAATTGTATCTCTTTGAAAAAAAAATTCTCAAATTTCCTACAGACGACTAAAACTAAATTAAATTGAAGCATTACATTTTGCTTAAGTCTAAAACCGTTTACATGCTAGTCATATAAACGTACCCTCAATTCTTCAGCTGCCAGTCTCTCGTTTTCACAAACAAAATACCCAAAAAATATAACAAAACAGCATTTATAATAAGAACGTTATAGTCAGTTATCAAACTTTAGGTAAAAATTTACACTTAACCATTACGTCTCATAGAAAAACTTGCAACGGGCAGTTACAGTTAGTTATTGGCATCGCATTACTTTTGTCTGTTATCCGTACCTCAGCAAAGTGGATTTGTTTTCTGCGGTTATTTTGGGACGAATTATCTGGAAAAATGCCTAAAAATAACAGAAAATTAAAAGGACGTTTTATTAACACAGTAGAAAATAATTGCTTGTATATTAACGTATTCAAACTTTATTACCATTCATTTTACTTCCATTTTGATATCAATAAATATCCTCCTCCGTTATATCAAAGCAGCACTCATCTGAAAAAACAAACCTCTACATTTGATGTTAATGAACACGAACAAAAAATATTTTTATATAAGTTTTGCACATTTTAATTACCCATTTTTTTCAAGTTGTGAGTTATTATGACCAGATCCCACAATTTACTGATTTCATCTCTGTAAATGTCCTGGACACTGTAGTGGCAATGATTGTGAACTATCCAATTAGTAAATACACCTAAAATATTATTTAATTAAGGAATTAGTGTTAGTTGTTTAAAAAATATTTATTTCATTACTTTGTTATTAACACCAAGTCATCAGTGTATTTTAACGACAGAAGAATCCCAATAAATTTGCGACAAGAGTTACACTGTAAAAAATCAAGTCATAATAAAAATTAGCTTAAAAAACTAATGTTTATCTCAGTATCGTTTAATTAATAATTTATAACTTAAACACGAAGTTAAAGTATGAAAAATCACCTGTTCAATGCTGTTCTCTTTGCACTTATTATGCTAGCTTGTCTTAGCAATGTATTATACATGTGATTTTTTCTCCGCTGCACTAGCTGTATTGGGCAGTAGTCCAATGCGTAAAACTTGTTTGGGTTCACTGCTTCATATACTTTTATATAAGTCACTTGTTGCTTTCATCGTTCAGAATTTTATACAAGATGCACTTTGTGTTATTATATTTCCTTAAGAGAGACTGCCACTATTTACAAAGGACTATCAACTTTTAACAAAGGAAGACAACAGGTGAACAGCAACATAACATGTAGTATGCAATCCAGGAGAAAGGTATTACGGCATACATTTATATGAGGATGTGCAGAGTAGAATAAACACTTCGCATTTATAATCTATTCTTTGTAGTCCTTTTGAAAAGCTTATATCTTGTACCGAAATAAATAAATAATCAAAAATAATATAAATCGCCATTTCAATTGATGATGGTGTCTTTATGGTTGGGACTGAAATACGAGTAGCATAGATATTTAGGAATGTTGATATTTTATTTACTCTTCTGTGCTGTAATTTTACAAGGAGAAGTATTTTGAAGGTCATAATTTACTTTATTTAAATATAAATGTTTGTATTTTTTAATAATTAAAGTGATTTCTCTTATTTATTTTTCCATTGAAGCAATTTTCAACATACATTTCATTACGGTACATTTTCAACAGACGTACGATCACAGGTCTGCTGTCAACATTTTACAACATTTTATAATGTTTTTTATTAATTAACTTAACTAACTAAACGTTTAAATCATCCATAAGGAATAAATATTATACGCGTACAACTTATTCGTGTTGATTTTTATATTAACCTGTATCGTTTTTTGTCAGTGATGTAACATATTACATAAAAGTTTGGCAGTTGACATCATATCCATTCTCCTTAACTATTTCCTTAACTGCAGTATTTCTTAGTATAAAAAATCTAAAACGTCTTATTGTCCTATACTCGTACTTTTGTAGCCTCTGTTATTTCTTGTATTAAAATATATGATAGTTTTATCCCTTAAAAACCTTTTTTTGATGTACTGCTGACAGTTTTAAAACAGCAAATAGAAATGCTTGGATTTATTTGACATGCAAATATTGTTTATGGTAAAAAATCCATTTGCTTAAGAGTTATAATTTATTTCTGTGTTTAATACATTAAAACACATTTGCGCTGTTTAAGAATTTTTAGTAAAAATGGTTAATAAATTTGGGCAAAATGATTCTTTTAGTACATATTAAAATATAATGTGATTTTGCAAACTAATACCACAAGTTATAAAACATACATTGGAATCAAAACGTAATTTTCTCGACAGAGACGAATAATCTACTGTAAACATTTTTTTTCAAGATTATGCCCACAACTTGGTAATATTAAAATCTTCTACCTATTTACTTTTGAACTAATCTCACTGTAATCATATGCGTTAACTCTTATGATTTTTTAGAAATTGAGTAAGATAATTACGTACATTTTAATATACCTTATAAAAATTAATATTAACATGAAAACTTATTTTGACTTGCCCAATTAATATTTGATGATATCTAGCTTTATGTCAAAATTATCACTTATCTTTACCAAAAAACAGGTGTGATCTCATTGTATCAACTTAACATATTTTAGGAAAAAATACAAGCTTAGTCCATTTTTTTCCTTTACAAGCCAAAAATAACCAACTTAATGAAAAGTCAGAGCAATATTGAAAACCGTATATTGTAAAGTGGAATGTTTATTGCAAATCCACATTTTACATAGCAGAATTTTGATCATCTTATTTTCTACCTGTATAGATAGATAGTCTTAATAAAATAATAAGCTACTGTCATAATGTAAGCTGTGAACATATCAAGTAGAGTTATAAATGGCGAACCTTTATTTTCCGACAGCAACTGTCTTGTTATTATTTTAGTGTGGATTACAAATTTTTTAACTTCTACATCTCATAAACGTATAAACGATGGGAAAATATCGTTTACAGAAACTCACATTTTCCAATGTATTTGAGAATAACTTTATCAACTAATTTTACAGGTTTAGTTAATAAAATACTAAAATCTAACAAATTCTTAACATAATCTGATGTCACATGATATTATGTCAAACCCTGACATTTTATTTACCAAGTTTACTATTTTACATAGGCGTGGTTTGAATTTATTTCCCACAAAATCTTTATCCCACAAAAAACTAATGTTGATACAGAATAAAGGATCACTTTATAATAAAAATTCTACTAAAAATATTTTCATACATTTTAAGAAAATTTGTAAGTATTTTTTTACATATAAACTATCCATATTTGTAGTACATTTATTTGAACTAATTACGATTAACTAATATACCTAAATATTAGCTTACCTGACAAAAGATTTATTCTGAAAGAAATTATTGATAGAATTTCAAAATAGAACTACTAATTTTACATGCATTATTACATTTTATTGCATGTATTATTATTTCACCGTATTTCACTGTACGGTATTACTATTGTTTTTGGATTACTTTTCACACTTGTTTTGTATAGTTTTAAAACGAATTACTTCAGATACAAAATTTACATTTTGTCGTTTCCTAATTGGGAAAGGTGTATTCCAGTTTTGTAGTAAAACATGTCAACACACATGCATTCCACTAGTGTAGCTCTTTTACAATATTTGATTCATACTGTAAAATTCAATTTGTAAAATTTGATTCATTTGATTACTGTGCTATTATAAAATCAAATTTATAAATATTTGTGTATTTTGAGAAATTCTACAAGTTTTAAGTTTTTAGACAAATTTCGAGAATATTGCTTTAAAACTCATTTGAAACCCTAACAATTTCTCCTTTTATAACATTTACCAAATTACTTACCAAATTATTCGTTACGATATACCAAAAAAATTGTGAAACTCGTTGGCATATATTATTTATGCAAAGTTATTGATTTTAACGATTTTTCCATTGTGTTTTTTACATTAAAACACATATGAGTCATTTAACATTAAGAGATATTGAAATTAAAAAATAATCCTTTAAAAACTTTAGCTTAAACTTTAGAATAAAGTTTTAAATGCAAAAACGATTTTAAATTCTTTTGCCATTTAGACTACATTTCAATTGATTTTGTAAAATATTACGGAATAACAATCATTATAAAATTTACCCACAGCTATTTTTACTAAACACTAGATGTTTTAGTAAAGGCTATTTTGTCTCGTATCAAAACAAGGTGAAACATTTGTACATATTTATATATCACACTACATTGTGCTTGCTTTTAGTATTTATTTATTGTAGTACATATAAACTTTGATTTTTTTAACCCGCTCTGTTTTCATTTAAGATAAGCTGTAATTAATTCACTGTGAACCGTACCTTTTATCAAATTTTCCAAAAAAAAACGAATCTACTACTCAATACTAACATAGTAGAAAACATCCTGTAATTTTATACACTTTTTTATGAACACAATTTACTTGTATATTTACATGGAATGTTTCTGTGAGAACTCATCTAATTTTAATATTTTATCATAACTAACCTAATTTGAACCCTTTTTTGGAAATAATTGTAAACTCTTCTTAACCCAAGTACATTTTTTTGTGAACAGAACGATATTAAATGTGCTGTGTTCGCATGTATTACTTAAAATAATTAATTACTCAATTCAATAGTAGGTCAAAATCTGCCCTTGATACATACATGGTACATCACACATGTTTACATTTCGAAATATCAGTGTATCGTTTTCGATTTTCAATGAAAAATTTCGAAATTTATAAAAACACACAATTTGTATCTATTTCGCTTACAAACTATTTATGTTTCTTAATACTTAAAACGATTTTTGCATCTACTCTATCCCAGCTTAAAAGATTGAAAGTGGCTGTTTGTTTATTATTGGGTCAATAAATCAATCAACAAATTTTATGTATAATCGTAGCTGAACTTTTAGAAGACTACTTATTACTTGGATATCTGTCAAAACTGTTCAAACCACCATTACCGTATATTTCATTTGTTTTCATAAAAAAAATTTAAACTGAGCATTACATTTTACCCAAGTTTTTTACAGAACAGAGTTTTTTTTAATAATTTAAATTAAAGATCTAAAATCCATAGAATATTTGTGTTCTCTCCTTTCGACTTTTGTAAGGTAAATTGAATTTCCTACTACTTTGTTGAGAAATTATACAAAATCATTTATACATATCTTAAACCAATAAACAAATCATGCACAAAAAGTGATAACAGAAACTAAGTTATAAACAATAAATAATACAAATTTCACTTCGTATCACATGGACACTCTTTTTCACTTTCTACCAATTTAATGAAGTTCAACCATAATAAACTACTGTGTTAGTAATATTAAATTATTAAGTGTTTACCGGATAAAAAATTGCAACAAAATATCCTGCCAATCAACAATTAATTGGCATCTCAATGGTCTTTTGTTTGACGTACCCGGATGGCATGTAGAATTCCCGATTTTCGTTGGGACGACTTGACTGGAAAAAAGGAGATTAATTTTAGCATACGGTTGACAGCCAAAAACCAAATACAAAATTGACATCAAATTAACCAAAGAATTAAATACGTGTTTTATTCCAGTATACTTGCTTGTGTATTACTATTCGAAAATATCCAAAGTCCAGCATTTCTCTTACTGCAGCTTTTATTCACATAAACAACAAAAAGAATTTTTATCCAGACAGCACTCCTCTGAAAAAAACATAAAGTTGACTTATGATCTTTTGGAAAGCAAATCAAATAAAGTTTATAAAATTATAAATTTTTGCACACACTAATTACCCATTTTACTCCACATGCAAATTACTATGATTAGAACTCACTATTATCATCTGCATCTCTTTTAATTTACTGCGAATGCAATAGCAACGGGTGGTGTGCGTGAAGTAGTCAAATAGCGAAAATTCCTAAAGTATTACCAAATCATACAAATAATATCGACAGTTAAGAACAATTTGTTCTTACTATTTGAAATTAAAAATAGAAATACTCAAACTATATTAGTTAAATCCCAATTTAACCAGTACCACGAAGAATAAGTTTAAACACATGTTAAAATTATTTGCACTATTAAAAACGCCTCACAATTAAAATACTACGCTTAAATCCTAATGACCACCTGTTCATTTTTATTTGTTATACATCCAGTATGTTAGCTTGTCTTAGTAATGTATAAGAAATCAGAGATTTTCTCTTTGTTGCACTTGTTACTATGTTGTGCACTGGAGTACATTTCACATAAAACTTGTTTGGGTTCACTGATCCATATAGTTTAATATGCAACACATTCAACAGGTGAGATCTTTTTTTGCTGCCTTATCTACACTAGGTTTCAAATACAAATTTCTACTACGCTTACATTTATGGTATGGTCATCTATAAACTGGAGATGTATGCTATGCAAGTAAAGGCATTAAAGACAGACAGGCTCAGAGAGAGAGAACGCGTCAATAAATTTGGTATGGGGCTGTTCACAACACCATGGCTGTTGCATAAGTGGTCAAATAAAATGTTTCCAGTTAGCTTTAATTTGAATGAAATTTATTCTATTAAAATGAGCAAGTTGCAATTTTTATATTCATATTGATGCTTAATAGCACATAAATCGATCACGTTTAAAAGAAGTAAAACCGAAATCGTTTCGATATCAAAATGAAATTTTCATAAGTTCATAAATACTAAAATATAAATATGGATTAATGCATATATTTTGGTATTTTAGAATAATAAAAAAATATGATTTTATACCTAAATATTTAATAAAATCTCAATAATAATAAAAGATTTGTACTTGTTTCGATTATTTAAATCATATTTACACATATATCATTGTTCAAAAAACCATGTATGGTTAAAATGCCTCATTACACATCCTGGCTCAGTGGTCTAGGGGTATGATTTCCGCTTAGGGTGCGGGAGGTCCCGGGTTCAAATCCCGGCTGAGCCCTATTCTTTTTGCTTCTTTTTTTATTAATGCGCATGACAAATTTGTGCATTAATTCAATTCAAGTTGTTTACCAAATTATATTTTAATTAGTGTTTATTTATATTCTATTTATGAATAATATGTTTTTAAAGTCTCAAGTGTGGATTATTCGTAAAAAGTGTAAATTCTTTGGTCAAGAAAATCAAAGTCGGATCTGAACGACTACAAAAAATATGTGGTAAAATGATTATATGTCACGCCAATTTTATTAAATAATATTATTTAAAAATACTAATAGATAATTATTTATTAACCAAAATAATTTTTAGGTTTGCTATGTAAATACTTAGCAAATTTATTGGAACAAGGTCATATGGACAATCATCCTCAGAATTATTGATAATTAGTTTTAGTACTAATAATATTTAATACCAGCAGTAATTTCTTAATGAAATTAAGTAATATTTAATTAAATATTAAACTACATTAATACATTAGCAATTCTTCCTATTTTTACTCAAGGCCATACAATCCAAACAAGTCTGCACCGCTCTTGGCTTTATTTGTCGTGCTCTTAATTCTTTCCACCAGTTCCTTTTCAGCATTTTTCAATCCCAACTTCCTAGCCAAATCCAACAATTGTATATCAGCATGAGTGGCATCCTCCTCATCTCGGCTTCCTAGAATCTTGTCCAGCAGTTCAAGAATGTTAGCCAACTGATACTTGCCAACTGCGTAGGTAAACTCGACAACAGTGTCACGATCCTTCCAAGATGACAAGAGTTCACCGGAGTAAAAGTAATGTAAAAATATTTCCATCGTTTTAGCATTAATATCTTTCACATTTACAATGCCAGTCGTTGCCTCAGAAAATTTCGAGCTGAACATGGATTCAAACACGGGACATTGAACTGTAAACAAAATGTATACATAATTAAATGAAAATGTCCAATGGAAGTTTCATTACGAGTTAAATTCTTCACGAAAATTACCTTTTAGTATTGCTCTGTGAGCAAAAAGCTCTTTCTCGTCGCTTGTGACAATTTTAAGGTCAGCAGTTGACTTATCTTGAAGAAGTTTTGCAAAATTTGCATGCACCTCTGAAACGGAAAATTTGTGAAATAATTCCAAAATTACATCCACCGGTGGTATTTCAGGTTCATTGATGACTAATTTAAGTTCGATAGTCAGTTCTCCTTTTTGATTTATCCAAGAGCCCCATCCATCGGAATTTAAAGTTATAGTTGGAGGAACTTCGAGCTCTTGACCTTTTTCCATTACTATCTTCTGTGTGTGAGTGTAGTGAAGTTGTCGTGAGTCGACATTTAAAAACGTGTACGTTACAGTAGCGTCTACCTCCCCACCTGGAAATCCTTTTTCTTCTTTCATCTTCCAGTACACTCCATAACCAGTTTGTTGGTTACGCATCTTAAAGCCTATGATCCATATGGTTTGACCTCGGTTTGACCTGCCCGTTTCAAAATCAAATATTTGAGCCTTTAACGCCTCCTCACTTCGTTGAACGCTGTCCCATTTTGGAATAGTCCATATTTTTACGTATTCTTCCACGTGAAACTAAATTAGCATTGAAATAATTACATGACAATTTCAGTTGTATTACTAGATTACATTTAAAACCATGGAACATGGATTAAAAAATAGTGGTGCTGATATACTTGCCTTTTGGTTAGCTACTCCTGATATTCCCGCCATGAGTATGCTTGTTATATTGGAGAAACTAAATTATACTTTCCAATGGAGTTTTATAATGATACGAGCTAAATAATTTATGGTCTCCAATAACGTAACACCAAATTGGATTCCCTTCGAATAATTCCTTCAATTTTTTTGTAAGCAATACAACAAATATGTATGTCAGATACAAAAAATTAACATATATTTTCAAATAATTTGCAAAAATTAATATTGTGCTAAAAAAGCAAAACGACAAAGAAGTCTTGTGATTGAATGGCATACAAAACGTTTTAGAATCAAACCAATCAAATTTAGAGATAAGCGTTCTCTCTGGTTTGTTAACTTATCAGTACAAGATAATACATTGCAGACATGCAAATTGGATAGTGCGTAAATTTGGACGTTCTATGTATGAAAGTAGTTGAGAAAATTACTATATACAGTTTCCATGTCAATAAATCGCCGTAAACTCTTGGGAAGATTTTCCAGGTACGATTATTCACATTATTTTATTCAATTATATTTTACGTTTATGTACTTTGATAACAAAGCGGAAATCAGAAAGTGATATTTGTCATTTGATAGCAAACCCTTGTCGTCGGGATTATTTGCGCAAGCTCTCATTATAACACCAGTTATATACATATATACCTAAAATATCAAATGAAAAAAGTTAACATTTATACAATTCAAACATTCATGACATCAGCTGATCACATTTGAATGACTAAATCGTTTAGTCATAAACACCCAGATAACGTATTTAACCGATGCAACGTTAAAACCATAACTCTGATTCATTTTCTGTTTTACTACTTTGTGAAATTGTTGGCAAAAAGCTCGTTTCGTTGGACAAACGTTATTGCTGTGTTTATATAACGAATAATTAAAAAATAATTCGTTTCATAAAGCTCATTCTTCTTCGATGTGAAAAAGCTGAAACCGTATTTGATACAGCTTCGTATTACCTGCAATCTTATGAAATATGTCTCAATATAACCATCACTAAAATTGGAAATGACTAATAAATTTCATGCATTTTTACAAATTTAAATTAGATCCAGGTGAAGGTGACTCATAATTTGTGCAGTCAATCGTTTGATATGACGGGATTACATATCAGTTTCATTCCTTATCAATTTTTGTTCGTTTTTCCTTTACATGGTCTTATTGGAAAACATAAAAGTGCTCTGTTTATACACTGCGTGAGTTATTAGATTTTCTCAGCGTAAATAGTAGATGGACGTTATTGTTAGCCAATAAGCCGTCATAATATTAGTCACATATATTCGAGTTGTTTCGATTGTGTACACGTTATCTTTTTCCTGGAGTTATACTAGCTTTGTTAAAATCGAATGATGACACGATTCAACTTGCTAGAGAAAGTTTGTAATAAAAATCCATATAAATTAGTATGTATATAAAAGAATAACACAATTGATGGCTTGAGTATTACAATATGTTAGGTTACCAAACTTTAGTTGTTATTATAATTAAAGCTATCTTACGGCTATAGCAATTTTTTGAAAATGTACTTGACAACGATAACCTGACATATTGTATGATTAAAGCCTTCAATTGCAATCCTAATTTTATTCAAATACATATGTTTGCATAAATGAAGAACGTTTTATAGAACAAAGCAAATGTATAAGTGATAAAACAAATAGGCTTAGAGTATTAGATAGACCATTACGTACAAGTACCGATTTTCATGTATTTTACAATAATTTTTTAACAATTATCCCTTTAAGGAAAAATGAACGGGTATAAGTAGACTATTTTAGCGAACCAGTTTAAAACTGTTGCTCCACAACGTCAAATATTAATAAGGATAAATTGCTAAAATGTCTCAATTGATAGATGCCGTTGATTATGAGAAACTGACTGATAAAAGAATGGCATGGAATTTCATAAGTGTACAATGTCAATGCGATTTTTTTATGTTATCTACAAAATTACTAACTATTTTATTGCAATTTAACCTTAGAAAATATACTGCTGTTCTCGTGAACAATAATCATTACCAAAAGTTCAAAGCTAAAATTACACTACTATCAATTTATTGTTTGTACAGCCAATGCATTTTTACCCACTATTTATACATAGTACAATAAATCAATTCGACTTATCATAGTTCTATTTGTCTGGGTAAGCTCGAACTAACATATTTTCATTATGACCATCTGTCTGATTCGATACTTCAAATAGTTTGAACAATTCGGCAGGGCTTTCCAAATTCTTGGCAGTTTTCTTGAGTTTTTGAAGCAACTTGCTTTCAACGTTATTCATGGAAAACCTTTTGGCCAACGCCAAAAGACTAAAGTCATATGCCGAAAACTCGGATAAATCTTCATCATTAAGAATGCTGTTAAAAATCTTAAATACATTAGCAAATTCTTCATCCCCATTTGGAACGTCAACTTCTTTTTGGTAGTCAATAATCGAAAACAAATCTGCCGCATTACTAACATTAGTAATTGCTTTAACAATCCTCTCAAACAAGGAGGACTCAGACTTCTTTAAATTAATTTTAGAAGCTAGATTTAGCAATTGTACATCAATGTGGGACACACATTTACCATCACGTTGACCAAGACACGTATCAAGCAACTGAAGGACATGTGTCAGTTGGTATTTTTCTGCAGCATAGGTGAATTCTACGATAGTGTCGTCATCCTGCCAATCTGGTAACAATTGACCAGTATAAATGTAATGCAACAAGATCTTCATGGTTTTTCCAGTAATATCGTCAATCCTTATTGTTCCGGTAGAGTTTTCCGAAAACTCGGACTGGAACATTGTAGAAAATATTTCATTTTGCGCTGCAAAATTTAATAAATTAGAATCACTAAAGTTGTACTTTGTATGAATGCTTTATATACTGCTTACTTTTAAGAATAGCTTTATGAGCTAGCAACTCCTGTTGATCGCTGGTAACAATTTTTATGTCAGCAAAGGAATTGTCATTCAAAAGATTAGCCAAATTTTCCGAAAGCGTCTTGAAAGATTTCTGATTGAATTCATCAATTGGCGATGTGGTAAATCGAAGAGACAGAATAATTAAAATGGTCACTGCGCCATCCGGGTAAATATGTTGAACATCATTAACACAAATATGTGCAAACATCCACATATTTGTTTTCCTCCAAACTACGTCACTGACGCATAACGTTTGCTCCACCTAATCATACAAGTTAAAGTTGTGAAAGTGATCATTTATTGGAATATGTTTTGTGCCATTACTGTTTGCAGATATTAATATGTGCAAACAGTAAGCAGTAATATTGCTGAATTACCTTATTAAAACCAGGAAACTTTGGAGGAATGTCTCCGAGAATATTGGCATCAAATGTGGTGTCAAGTTTGCAATATGGGCCTGTAAGCTCTTGTAGTTTCAAATAAGGTTGCACCATTGGTTCTCCAGACGAGCGAACAATGTCAAGGCCAACTTTCCACTTTGAACTGAAACTGAAGTTTTCAATTTCAAACTCGAATGTTTGACTTTGAACAAGTTCCTCATTCTTCTGTACTTCAACCCAATTTGGAATGACCCATTTATGTTCGAACTTGAGATCCTAAATTTGTGATAATAAAATGGTAGCAAGATTTTTTAAACATATTTTAAAGTAGTTTCATTGAGCAAGTTTACCACTTGAGTTGACGTAGGACTTTGACTCGATGCCATCACGTTGAAAAAAAGTACAATCTACTTGTTTTTCTTTCGAATCTTGAAGGGTGTGTATAGTTAAATTTAGAGAATCAGTGTCACACAAAGTAGAAACTCAAATGATTTATCGTTTTTGCAGAAGTCGTCGGTTTCAACCAAAATGAGAGTACAGATTTTCATTTGTCCTAACAAGTTCAGACTGCAGATTAGTTCAACGTCGAATATAAACACAGCTGATATTTTTTTTACTGCAAGTACTTATAAACAGATTGAATAAGCCATAGCTGGATTTTTGCGTCAACTCATAATTTGACATAGAAACAAGATAAAAGTTTAGAGGTAAAAAACTTGCTTTATATCACTTAGCATTATAGTTTGTGGCAGCTAAAGCTACTGCAAAGCTGCTATATGTGTTACATATCAGCTATTAACCCAATGTATTGTTAATTTTGATATCCGAACAATGTTACGTTACGAAAAACTTGAACATACATTATATTACAGAATTTAACCAAATGCTTTTCACATAACTAAGCTCATTTAGGTAGAAAAGTCTAGTGTATTGATGTATTAAGGTATATTGTGTGCATTACCAATACGTCACATGATAATATAATCACCCTTTAATACAGCTGAGTATAAAATGTTTTTGCAATGTTAATGTAATATACGCCAGTTTCGATATTGTGCAATAATACACTTTGGTTATGACAGATTTATTTATTTGGTGGTACTACAAGTAAGGTATATACAAATACTCGTAAGAATTTTACCGTTCTAAAGTGAAAACCATAACTCAAATTTATTTTCTGTTTCACTGCTACGTGAAATTGTAGACAGAAAATTCGTTTCGTTGCCCAAATTTTATTGCTGAGTTTACTTTACGATTAATAAGTACCTTCATTCGTTTGCACGTAAAGTTCATTTTTATTCGATGACAAAAAGTTTAAAATTAATTTTTGACAGCTTCGTATTACCACCAAATTTTGAACTGACGAATAAATTTCATATTTTTTTTACAAAGTTAAATTACATTTAATTTATGCTGTACATAGTTTTGTATGACGGCATTCAGCATCAATTTCATTCCTTATCATTTTGATCGTATTTCCTTTAATAGATATGTTTTAAGCATATACAATTTCCCTTTTTTACTGCGTAAATCATCATATTTTCTTTTCTGTGTAGGTTCTCGTGGTAGGTAGCATATTGGGTACAATTATATTTATCAACCATATTTGAGTTGTATCGATTGTAAACACAATATCTTTTCCTGGAATTATCGTTGACTCGTGAAAACCAAATAATGACTGGATGTAGGTCTTGAAAGAAGTTAGTATTATGACAGTCTTAAACTATCCATAGAAATTAGCATGTATGAAAGGGAATAAACCAGCTATAAGAGCACTCACACAGACGTAGCTGAAACAATGCGATTAACAACGGCACTTGTGGTGGTTATTGTTGTTGCCAATGAGAAGAGCTCTCCAATAATATGTCACATGACGTATGTTTGAAGTTGAAACTTTGACCGCAATGTTTGACCTTTGAGGACGCACTCCGTTTAAATTGCACTGTAATCGGTTACGGTTGCACAATTTATTTACACATTGACCTTCACTCAAATCTACAATTTGTCAAAAGGAACACGTACTCCGTTGAAATTTAACTAAAATCGGTTACGTTTGCAATATTTGCACACCCATCTTCAATCAAATTTCCAATTTTTCAATTTCAATTGGATATCTTTTATATCTCCTGTATCTAATTGTTCTTCAATATGTTAAGTTGTGTTGAGCTGCTTACAAAATTAGACCGTTTGATATATTACAAAGACACACTCATGATTTGCTTTTTATGCGTTTGTATATAATATTGTAAATGAGATGTATATTTCAAGAATCTAATAATGAAAATAATGAAATAAGAAAGGCCTTGAAGACGTGCGGTTTTTAAAGTGAATGTGTTTAAATTGAAAACTAAATTACGTAAAATACGTGTGTATTTATGTTGTTTCGATAGGCAATGTCTTAAACTGTTCAAAATCGTACTTAAAGTTTTCTA
>JAQFZG010002338.1:0-16991 GCA_034695465.1 Entomobrya nicoleti
TTCACTTTTCACATACGCAAATTGAATCTTTTTTTTCTTCTTTGCGTCATATGAGTATGTAAATAATTCATGACAGATTAGAAATGTCAGAATGTATATTTTTGCAATGCAGTTTCTAGGCCGTGTGTATTAGAATAGCTCTTGAAACCAATTTGGCTAAAGCAAAGTGCTTACTTATAATATTTTACTCACTTTACTTCAAAATATTCAAAATTAGTAAGAAAGTAAATATTTTAGTTAAAAACTTTTCATAATTAATATACATACATTTTTCATTCGTTAACTTGATTTCGTCTGCTGTCTGCTTACGCACGGATATAAATACACGAATGTAATTCCTTAGAATAGAAATGTAAGATATCGTAATAGAAATGTTCCTTGATCTTTCATGAGAAGAGGAGTTAATGCAAATTCGTTGAAATTGCATTAAAAAGGTCATTTAATATAAATAATGAAATGAACACTTGTATTTTGTTAACCAAATGAAATTGTAGGTTCTTGGTACATAAAAAACATGCTTCCGTTTTAAATTAAATTTCATTGTCTGAATTCATAAAGAATATGTACTCGATGATGATGACGTACAAAGTAAGTATGTACACACAAATGGCGAAGTATGAGGTAACGGAAGTAGCATCAACATCATGCAACTTCATACCATGGCATTCCTATGGGCCTTAAAGGTCATGTTGAAAATAGATGGGCATAGGAAGTGAAAGTACCCTTTTTCTTCAAGGTTATATTTCACGTTTACAAAAATAGCACGAGTATTTTAACTAAAAATTATGTAAATAAAAATTATGCAATGTAAATAGGTGAGTTTCTATACATCTTTGTCATAGTCATACGTCATAGACAAGAGAAAAACGTAAGTAGAATTAGATTTGGACTTCGGACTGTTATATTTTAGATTAAATTCATAAATCCATGAACTAATTGAGGTGTACCTTTAACTGAACGTTTATTTTTTTACGAGTTTCATAACAAACGCTTCCATGATTAGTGTAATTGCATGTATGACATTGAGCACTGATCTTTTAACAATACTTTGGTTGACCCGTTGACCATGAACTCGTCGAATTTTATGTTAGTAATTTTGACATACTTTCTCCTTGACTTGTCTCTAAACTATGGTTCTTAACCTTTAAGTTGAGTAAAAGATAGCACTTCTTCGCTTTCATGTGCTGTGTGGTATCATATTTCACTGCACAAATAATTATATGTAATCAAATAGTACAAATAATGTACACATTTCTTTTGATTGTAACTAATCATTGAAACTAATGGGAGATTCCAATTTTTTTTGATTTTTTCAGTTATTCAACTAATGATCAACCATAATGGATTCTGGAACAGCAATTACCAGGACTTCAGGACGGACAGTTTGTCCGACAAAAGGACTAGCGAAACTAAACTCTAAATTTTTGTGATATGGATATCGGAGACGACGAGACTGCTTTGATCCACTCCAAGTTCCACAAGGCCAAACGTGGGTTGCTCTCCTCCTCTTCATCCTTATCACATTCGTTTTCAACGACTGTCACAATCTCCAATCCAGTCGCAGCAACATCTTCCACTGTTGTAGCATCATCTTCAGAACTCCCACCACCATCATCGTCCTCATCATCCTCATCATCTTCTACAGATGCCACATTGTCTGCCGACACGTCTACAGCATCAGTCGCACCTGCACCACATCATCATGATCAAGGTGTGACTCATCAACAAACTCGTTTTTCCCCACTGACAATCGATCAGTCAGATCCGATCACTCCTCCAGCAACCAATCTGGTGGAACCCCGCTTGTCCGATTTTCAATCGGCTTCAGATAATTTTCATCAACAAACTGCGTTCGCGCAACACCAACAGCTTATTCATGCAAATTTTGAAATCTCACCTCAACACATTCCAATTCAACTGCACCAACCACAGTACAGTGTCGGTAACGTGCTTGCTACAAGCCCTACAACTTTCGGGACCAATATTGTTGGCGCACCTAGCTCACCTTCTTCCGTCAGTAGTTATCCATCATCATCGTCTTCTGCTGCATTAGCTAGTTGTAGCTCCTCATCGTCCTCCTCTTCTTCAGGAATCGTTATTAGTGGAATTTTGGGAGGTCCATTACCTCCACCTATACAACCCACACTGTCCATGCCAGGCACTACAAATATTCACGGTAGAGCAGCAGTAGAGCAGGTTTTTAGGTTTGATAGTACAGATCGAGAGCGATATTTATGCAGCGCTATTTCGGAGGAAGACGAGGAAGTATTCAGTCCTGGTCCGTCCCCATCATCAATCTCAACAAGATCATTTGACTCACCTCATATTGTTTTGGACTCACCAAGGATCACTATCAGTCCATTGAGAATTGAAGACTCGCCTCCGGGTATTCCGACCACTCTAACGCCATCACCAATCATGGATAGTCAAAATAGACTTTTTCCAAGGGTCCATACTGGCCTGGCGGTTTTACCACCAACTACAAATATTGACCAGGCAAGGTGTCTCTTTGGAGTACCTTCATCGCCAGTGTCACCACTGACACCGAACACACCGCTTTCTCCATCTCCACTCTCGCCGCATGAGCATATGTTTCAACAGGGTATTTTAGAAGAGCTATATCGTCGAAGGTAAGCGTTACATGTTGGCTTTTGATGCGTCATCTCTCGAAGTAAAGCTTAGACTCGGGAAATAAGTTTTCATGATGTTATCTTTCAATAGGTGCCATTCGGATTCTGATCTTCCATGCTTACCAGACTCCCCTAAGCTTGAACCTACTGACTTGAGTGTAAAGGCAAGCTCGCGACCTTCACAGCGGAATAAGAGATGGATACCACATCCGTTAGTAATGCCAGCCATCAAATCTGGCTCACTAGAATCGGACCAGTCGACACCTCAGGACTCACCACTAGATTTATCTATGAAAGGAAGCAGGGAAAGATTTGGGAGTACACCTAGTTGTGACAGTTTTGGCACTTCCCGGTCCATATCTTCCTTAGTCATTCCTCCTCATACACATGGTGGACCTCCATCTCCAGGTAAAATTAAGATTTTCATCGCAGCAAATCATATATTTTGCATATATTAGCATAAATTTAGGATCTTTGAAATCCAATTATAACTTCATGTAACTATAATCTCACATGTACAATTTGCAGGAGTACACGTTATATCTCCAACAACTCGACATTCGGTCGCTTTAAGATATAATCTAGAAGTATCTCCTGTCGTGGAAGAAAATCGGTCTGGTGCTGACATGGGATTCGTTTGTCCGGTTTGCGGCCAAGTGTTTAGTCTCCATGATAGGCTTGCGAAACACATGGCTTCTCGCCATAAAAGCAAGCCTCATGATCCAAACAAAAGCTACCCTTGTGAAGTCTGTCATCGATCCTTTGCTCGGAGCGATATGCTCACACGTCATGTAAGTTTATAAGGAAAAAATGTCATTCTCTCTATCTCTCTCTCTGTCTCTTTCTTTTCCCAAGTTTATGTAACGGTGCAGTAGTGTGCACATAGACTGCAATCTAAGACTGTAAGAGTCTAACAATGGATCGTGGTTTAATGTAAACACCTTGTTATCTCATATTTCTTTTTTTCCTTTTTGTTCAGGTTCGTCTTCACACAGGTGTCAAGCCATACACGTGCAAAATGTGCGGCCAAGTATTCTCAAGGTCAGTGAATAAAAAGCATAGGCCAAATAATATCGATTTTAGACATTTTGTTCCTTCTGGTCCAGATTTTCGATGTATTGCGCCATGGTATACTCATTGTTATATTTTTGTGTGATACACATAGGTCCGATCATTTGAGTACTCATCAAAGAACTCATACAGGGGAGAAACCGTACAAATGCCCGCAATGTCCATATTCTGCTTGTCGAAGGGACATGATTACGCGTCATTTGCGAACACACACTCGCAACAGTTCATCCTCATCTTCAGATCTCATGAGTGGAGGCAACACAAGTACTCCTACTTCAACCTCTTCTTCAGAACCAATTGTTGACGAGAGGATTATAAAATCAGAGTATTCCAGACCACCATCCTCATCTTCCAGCTTTGCTCCAGAGTCACCGACGCAGATGTCTCCAGCACTAAATCTTGGATCGCTCTCTGTTCATTCTCCACCACCGTCATCATAAAAATTATACTCTCATTCAACACAATGACCAAAACTGCTTTTGAAAAGCTTTCACGATTCTTTTGGTACTCACATATACTTATTGCCATATATTTATCAGAAGATTGCTGGGCAATCTTTAGAAATTGCGTGAATTTGAGCCAATAGAAAGTCTATCCGAATAAACAAAAAATCTTTATAAGGAGCAGCTTTAAACTCATGAAAGGGTTTGTTCAAGTAGAAACTGTTGAGACGTATAAATATTATTTATGTTAAAACCATTGTTGAATTATAGCACCAAATCGAGGGATGCTGGCGCATCTTATATTTTATGTAGTAAGGATATGTACTATATAAAACGGTTAATGGCCAAAATCGGTTGAAATCAAATCATTGTAAGTTCATTAAAAGTTCTGGGAACTGTTGAACTGCCTGCTAGCCAACACTGCTTGCAGTGTTAAAACAAACTGTGTTTGTGTCTCTGTATCTGCCATCATCACTCATCAGTACTAGTAAAATTTAGCGATTTGAGATCAGAAGCCCAGTAAATCAATTTAAAGAGCTTTCATACGACCTGACATGGAAATTACTAAAGACCGTTTGTGCAAAATTATCGTTGTACCGCATCTCTTGGGCGAATGTATTATATGCATTTAACTTCGATTGAAAATAACGTCGTGTGCTGGTAAGAGAAGATATGGTCCTGATAATGATGATTTAATATATTATTTGAAAAGCGAGAGTAATGTACAAAATTGATTGAGATAAAGCTGAATGTAGTTTTGATCATTCTTCATTTAAGTGTCGATTTTTATACCATAAATTAGGGAGCAGTTTTAGAATGAAGCACTAATGCTATAATATGATGCTTTCACCTCTGTTTGAGCAAGTAGATTAAACGAAAGTTTCAAAATTTTCCACTTGTAGTTGCCCAAACACAAAATATGAGCTACTAGCTACCTTTGAACAATGTTATTTAAGTAGAAAGTAATAAATAAAGTGCAAGTGAAGCATGATTACTTCATATATTTGTATAAGTACCTGCGACAGTGCTGTAAACAAATTTCGTTCTATACACTTTTTATACTTATAATTAGAAAATACTTTGCACAAAATTTTCACTCAAATTATAAATCAAGGTTTGCACGCTGCAAATTTTTGATCGCCCATTAAAACTGATGTTAAGTATGCAATTGGTCCAACATAAATATATGACATAGGCACCTGACCAAATGGGGAAGGGCTGTCTCTTTTGAGTAAAACCCAAAGGTTGAAATGCAATCGTGTAATTTGACACCTTGTAGTACTGTACAAAATTAAATTGGTTACAAAAAGGTCGCACATTTTATTAGTATTGGAACAAGACGGGGTCAAAGTTGAAATCGTCATTCGGTCGTTAAGACATATTCATTGTTCATGGCTTTTGTTCATCTGCGTTAAAATTAGCTTGAAGCATCATTAAATAGCAATTAGTGAATAGAGATATGCTACGACACGATACTTAATGAAAAGTCACAAGTTCACTGAAATTGAAACTATAATCAAAAATGCTCAAAACGTTGTAAAAGCGGTACCTACTCTTTTCTAATTTTGCATGCACACAAGTTATTGATTTCTACAGATATATTATTTTCTGTCCACAGTAATTCTCTATTTCAAGTGCAGGCTCTCTAAATTCTTCGTGTTACACGTACTTTTCAAAAGAGTCTATTCGGTGTAAAATGTTTAACTGTAACTTACAATAAATTATGTTTATGAGGTCGGGATTGTCGCCAATGTACAATGGACTATTTAAATGGATTATTTCAGTGTTAAACGTACTGCGATTCATAACTATGTGACGGACCTGCTGTAAATGTCCACTTGTAAGTGTAAATTAAATATTTTGGAATAAAACCCAAAAGCAGTCAATGCAAAATACCCTAATGCATACATACATCGATAAAAACTTTTGCTACTGCGCAGTTGATGAAAAAATTATACAAGTAGCCACACAATTGAGATATCCAAATCTTGAAATTTGTTTTGTTTTTGGGACGAACTGAAAAGTGTCAGAGAAAGTCAGGTTAGAAATACGCTTATATCGCAGTCGCAATTTACGTCGATATTAATAGAATAAGCGCAATATTCTCTCTCAACTAACAATATTTAAAACTCATACATAATATTGGTTTTAATGCATACGCAACGAATTATTGCAGCAGCACTGATTAATTTACAATTAATTTGATTGTATGATTTCCAAAATTTCGCAAGTGGCGCATTCTAGTCCTGAGTTATATGTTCAGTTATTAAGCTGTCTAGCTATTTTTGTATTCAAATCTAAACAAAATTAATGTTACTCAAGTTTAGCTTCATTTTGAAGTTATTTTTGAAACGATATCAATTCAATTCTTGCCATATATGAATTAAAATTCATTCAATGCAGTGCTCAATCAGCATCAAAAAATCAACACTTTAAAAATTCAATTGAATAGTTGGTCAGTATGAAATGAAGGTCTATGCATGGCGCGGTTAACTTGCACGGTTTCAGGAGTGAAACTCAAATTAAAAAAAATATTAGAGAAAGGGTCTCTATATAAAATTAGTTTAATGTTTTAAATTCCTGTTTTGGAATCTCATCTTAAAGTGAATTCATAAGTGTGCCATACTAATAATTATTGTAACAACCTAAAAATGCTATGATTTTATTGTAATTTGATGTATGTCCAAACTGTATTTGTGTATCTTAATGTGAAATATAGTCAAAATAGGTACATTCTAAGACTTCTCTTCTAATGATTTTAATACATTATATACTTGTTATTACAATTAAATAAGTTTAAACTTAGATATTGTTAAAATAATTGTGTCTAAATTGACAAATTATTTCCTAATATAAATACGATAGTGGAGAAGAAGCAATGCGAAACAATGCAAATTTTGTTTATAGGGGAAATGTCCGACGTTTAGAAGTAAGATGTCTATTGGGTTGAATTCCTTTCTCCTTCGGTTTATGGGAAATACAATTTTTTATTTCATGACGGCATCCTTCTATTCATCTCACACTTACATGTAACAATTAGAGATCTGAAATGTACATTGATATTGTCCATAACTAATAGACCAAATACAGAGTGACACGTAACGTAACAATAACCGAGTTGTCGTTGTCGTATATATTTAATATAAATATAGCGATTGTCGACATCTGCTTTAGATTTATCAACGTTCCCCAGTGATTCCTTAACAAAGTTAATTTATTTCAGTTTCTCTCTTAAAAATTTGATAATTAACACACGCAGTTAATGAATTGTGTTTGAATGAAACACTGATTATAAACGAGCTTAGGCTTATAATGTACACTTTTTGACCTGACATTTTCAACAAGAAAAATTGCAATTATTATCATTATGAAACTCTACATACTATTCAATTTTTATATGCCAGCACAAAACAAAAATACAGCAAACATTCAAAGTACTGTTGACTATCTCTCTGTTGATCAGTTGATTGTTTTTACAGCAGTCTTTATACAACAATAATACTTCTTTTTTAGAACAGTTTCCCGTATTTTCCACAAAAGACTTCCCTGTTCAAATATATTTAAAAGGGAATTCCAATGAACTTTGAATACAAATATAATGATGATAATATTTTTTGCTATGATTATTATGTATCAGTTACTGATTAAAAATACTGTCTTCATATTAGTGAAAGATATCAAATACATGATAAGGTGGGGCTGGTTGAAAGAGCGCAGTGCGTTCTATATCCTCCTTTTATTTTACTTATCTTGAATAAATATTTATAGATTATAGTCATTGATATATTAAATATGATTATGTACTTTATAGCAAGTAATTATTGTATTATTTCGTATCTTATCACGATCTGTTGTATATTAAAGATGTAGATTTTAAAATTATATATTGTAACTGTAGTAGGTTAAAATGTTTATAGTTTATTATATGGTTCATGTCAATTACATTATTAATCAGAGAGTATATATGTAAATGGTTGTAGTTTTCACGTCGTCATGTTATTGATCCGTTTATTTGTGTCGATTTAATCCTGAAACGATACTCTTTCCTTTAATGGACAACGTTTAGAAATGAATTAACTTAAAAAATCGAAATATGTATGTGGAATATTGCATATCCCGATGATGACCTTTTATGATATGTATGATACCCTTTCGTTAGATATATACTCTGTGTCATAGAATATAATGTTTCATTGAAATTACAGTGGCCGTTCAAATCATTGATAAGCTAGATTTTTATTATCTCCTTGTTTATTTTATACCAAAGATTTATATTCATTAAATATTATGCTTTCCATAAACCTTCACTGAAAGGAAGATTTGTGTAAATGCACGTTCCTTTAAGTTGGAAGAATGGGAAAGCAAAACTCAAACATCTTTGTGGAGAAAAGTTTTGGTTATCATTGGCTCAATAGATGATATTAAAAAGAACTTATTAATATATTATATGTAATGAAACACTATATTATATATCATGATATTTTTCATGTCCTGATCTCGTTGTACCTGTTTCAAAAATACTAAAAAGAATGTAATTTTTCAATAGTAGTGATATATGTATATGTATCAAAACACAAAACAAGTCTCTTTTAGACTCAAAATTGTATAATATCATCATAATTACTTATTTACTTAGATTCATTATCATTGTAAAGCGAACAAATTTAAAGAAACTTACGACAAAAAAACATTTCATATTTTCTGAAGACATTTTTTCGTTCACCAATTGCTCTAGTTGAAAACAGCTCTCCATAATGAAAAGTTTGTTAGGACTGTAAAATTCAATACATAAAAAGCATTTTTCCTCAAATATTAAATGTTGGTTGGTTTTCAAAGTAGCAAACTTTTCAGATGTTATTTTTACCAAGAAATACGATCAATTTGACCAGGCATTCAAAACAAATGTAAAATACAAAAATATAAAAGAATATGTGTATTCGCTGTAAATTTTGAGATGTTTAATACGATATTCATATGTATTTGCATGTAAAAGTATATATATGTGTGTGTACAGACGTGATATACTTAAGAAATTGTTATATGAAAAACAGTAAAAATAAATTATATGTTTTTGATTTATTTAAAAAATACACTTTGCCTTTTAAGTATTTATTCACACAAACATTCATATTGAATTCATACAAATTAACTAAAGCTTGTTCAAAGTATCGTTCGTACTTAAAATATAACTTTTCTCAGTTGAAACTGATGAATACTGATAAAATATCTTTAAAAATAGATATTAGAACCGTAATAATGTCAAACATCACATAAAATGTTCAAAATGCAAAAGTGCATAATGACAGCATTTCTGCTTAGTGCATTACAACTACTTTATCATCCACAGCGACGTACTTGTAGCGCCGTGCCATAAAGCCATATATTATCGCATCCACAAACATACAGCCCCCAAACACGAAAAATTCTATTGCCTACAAAAATATGACCATGGAATAAATTAGTTTTGCATCGTAAAATTTTTCTATTCATATAATGGATGTGAACGTAATTGAGTATCACTCACCTGAGAACCCTGTCCGTGATTTTGAGCGGAGATAATTACTATTAAATTACCGCATGCATTCATTAAATGCCAAATCGCTTGCACAACACTTCGCATACTTGAAGGAGCCTGAAAAATTTAAAGTCGGAAACCACATTTAAAAAATCATTCAATAAAGCCGATCATGTTGGAAAAGCGAAAAACTGACTTACTTCAGTGTATGCGAACTCCATTCCGCTAACAATAAATAAGATTTCACCCCAGGCCATTAAAATATATTGAGGTAAAAGCCAAAGAATGTGAACATCATTCGGTGGTGTTATTGTCACCAGTTGAAACTTCAGTACATTGTTTTGGGCATTTGTGTGTACGATGAGATTGTAACTTCCTCCGTTAAGCAAATTGAGTTTGTTGTCTATGTTGAGCTTGCTCTTGGAAGATTGGAGGCTTACGTTATACCTATATTGAGAATTAACTCGTATTGATAAACTTTTTTATCATACCGCATTGGTAATTTTAGAATCCGAAATTATAAAAGAAACACTTACTCATCTTCGTCAATCTCTTCCGTTTCAGAGTAAAATATATTACCGACTTGCCAAAGATCAAATGTTTTGGAAAGGCCCCCATCTACAGGGGTCACAATTATTTTCAAATTTTCTTGGTCCGATTTGAAGTGGGACAGAATAGGACTATCTCGCTCAATTATAAATCTGCGTGGCATAAAATATATTTCATATTTGTTTTAAATATTTCAAGTTTATCTGGCTATCTTTAAAACATCTTCGTCAACTTGATACCAAAAACTAAATGGGAATTCGATGATATGAGTTATTTACCGTATTCTGGCATTGCCATCTTTTGACTTCGTATAGTCATCCTCGAAGGGATACACATTAACATTAAGCTTAGACTCATCAGAGAGCTTTGATATAGTTAGAGACTGGTACTCCCTTGGGAGAAAATTCTTTTCTCCAATCCATTCCGATTTGAGGGGACATTTTCCATCTACCGTTCTAACGATAAGTGAAGCTGGATTTTTGAACTTTATTGATGGAAGTGTTAAAAAGCTTTCTGCTTCAATAGTATTATTATAAGTTGTTGGTGTGTCCGAATTGGTCCATACTGTCACGGGACACGGCATTGCATTGACCAAAGTGAGAACTGTGTGTGATTCGGCTGGCCGAGTTTTGATTGCTGGCTACATTTTTTTTTCAGATCAAAAATTATTTTCGCTTCAATTTAAAGAGAACTATTTTCTGTAACAAGGTTAATAACAGCTTACCTCTATTTTCATTTCTACAATTCCTGCAACTCCGAAGGACGCTGCGGCTAAAATCCCACCAATGACCATTCTCTGAAGTGTCCGAAGCTTAATTCCACATTTGGCTAAAACAGGGTATACCACCCAGTTGAATAGTGGAAGAGAAATGAACATCAAGATAGCATTGCTGACCTGCATTTGGTCAGGCTTAATTGAAAATTCTCCAATCGTGCCTTTCATTCTTGTTGCTTGTAGTGTCCATCTACTTCCCTACAAAGTCACATTATAAATCTGTCAATGAAGCATGGAAATTTTTCACATTGAAATGAATTTGAACTATTTGAATTGCGTATTTTAATTACAAGTTGCTCATAGAGCGCAAAAAACATGGGTATAGGAAGAAAATATGGAAGAATACGCAGTAATCCTTTGGTGTCAGCTATGATTTCCTGGTCAAAGGAATCTGACGCGGAGTCCAACCAATGACTGGATGATTTCTTTCCTCTGCCTCGGTTGGACAAAGCATGCTGAAGATACATACAATGATACAATGCAACTTAAGTTTGCTTAAAAACGCATATTCCTTTTGCATTTCGATGAAAAAATTAAAAAAGTTAATTCTTACAGCGACACACTTCGTAACTTTGACAAGCATATTCCCATTCGGTTTGGTCACTTTATAGAGAGGTTTCCCACAAAGGAAAATCACTGTTGCAAAAGTACATTGAAAATATGCATATAATATTTACAATTTTACAGGAATTTAAATATACGCAGTTGCTGATATTGTGACTTACACACTGCAAAAATCATGGTCATAGCAGGTACTCCGAATGCCAAAGGGTAACAATTGTCCATTCCAAAACAGGAAACATCTCTTCTAAAAATAGGTGTGACGACAGTAGACGCCATATTTCCAATCGTCACAACGAAAAAGAACACCGAAAAAAACTGGGTGAGTTGCTTGGTTTGCTCAGGAAGGACAAATTGCTCACCGCCAAGTGGAGCCTATTTTCCCAAACATTTCCCAAACTTTTTAAACATCATCGTTTACAAGAACAACTAATGAAGTCATAATTTGGGCAATTCAAATAATTCCTTACGACGCATGGCTTCATGCCGGATGTTCCAATCGCCATGAGAAGAAGGCCAATAAAGAAAAAAGTCCTGTATCCAACATAGAATTAGTTTGTCGGATTGTTCTAATTAATTTTTTTATATAAAAATAAACTAAATCTAAATGTTGGTACATACTTTGTTGGTAAATGTAATGCGGGAACCGAAGACAATGCCAAAGTTATGTTTCCGATTGCAAATAAGATTGACACGTATAAAATTGTCTTGAACTTTCCAATGAAGGAATCTGATATGACGCCCCAGAATATCTGGATTGAATTTATAAAAAAATTAACATACCAATCAATAGTACTTTAGATATTGATTGTCAGTGATCGTTAATTACTGGCAGGCCATAGCAGAGCATGAGAAATATGTGGTAGTAGGATGTGGCCTGATTCTCAGTGAAAGTAAGTATATTTCTCATGTAGATGGTCAGCACCGCTCTCATCCCATAATACGAGAAGCGCTCACTCAATTCGGTAGCCATAATGAAGAAAATTCCTTTTGGATACTTAATTTTTTCAGCCCTCATGTCTTCCTAAGTAATGTAATTATACATTTTTTTCAAATCAATTCTTCGGTAAACATTTTAAATGATTATAAAACTCCGAAGTCCAAATCTTACCACATCCAATTGCTCCATTTTCCCTTTTTCAGAGATCGATCCAGTGTCCTTCATTTTTAAAATGTTCAGTTGTAGAACAGTCTAAAGGATATAAATTTACGAATTCAAAAAAAAACTCGATTCCTGCGAGTGAAGGTCAAGTCGCCATTGCCCTTAGGAGTATTCCTGATAAAACATTACAGTATACGTTTGCCCTTCAAACAGAAAAAAAATCCAATTGGATCACAAGATGTTAGAGATTATTGAACAATGCAGTACATACAACCATATTGCTCAATCAATTATCATTACTCGTCGAAATTGCAAATGACAATGGATTGCAATAAAAAATTGAGCAACATACTTAAAACATGCTGTTTCAGGACTCGCACTCATGGGTTATGATTTAAACTGCAGTATTAATAAATTTATGACTTATTCTTGGATGTCAATCATGTGATTAACATGTTGGAAAAGCTCTAAACTTCACGTGTCAAAGATAAACTGAATGTTTTACATAAAAAGCTGCGTGTTAACTAATGTCAAACTACACACCTTGACATTTTCAACAAGTTGTACGTACAACGCACATTATTTGTGGACGTATGACTCAATACACCTAAATGCTCAAGCTAAACGAGCAAAACGTTTACACAAAGAAAAATAAATATTTTACACACGAAGACAAACAAACGTCTCTTTAAATAACTTCCAGTCTGAAGTGAGATCTAAACAAAACAGTCTGTAAAAAGGAGTCTAAACTGATTTTTCTTTTCATGAGGTCTATATTTAATGCACTTGATATTATTAATATCCTAATCTTTGTTGACACAAATGGCCGGTATCAGCCTCTCAGCCAGCATCACTTTACATACATGTCAATTAATGTATTTTGATATGCACTATAATTGCCATATTGCTCACGTTAACAACACACCGTCTTACATGTTGTCAATCAAATTAAATAGATGCACTCCTGACTAAAATCATTATAGCCAAAATGCAACTTAGTAAATATACTAATTAGTAGGCACGTTATTTCTTATTATCTTACCTGTTGTGCATTCAACCCATACAGACCCAAAACCCAAGTTAATTAGATATTCCGCTGCTGTTCTTCCTCCCTTTCCTGTGAGCTTAGTATTTTGCAGTGACAATCACAATTCTCCGTTTCGAACTACTGACTGATTCAATGATCTTGCCAAGTTTCATCTATGTATGTTTTGTGCGAGACTGCCAGGTGAAACTATTGCGTAGATTAAAGTTACTTGTTATCGTTATATGTACAATGTATAATATAATTACTGTCGGGAACATAATTTCATGTGACGCTTGCCACCGAAAGATTTTGATGTGCCATTAACCTTCTCTGATGATCTGTGAAAGAATACGTCTGTCGATCAAGCTGCCGATCACGCTTGAGCTCCACTAAAAATCAATGTTATCTTATCCTCCTTTCGTGGAACTGAACTCCTGCCTAATTGATAGCGTCAATATAATCCATTCATGCAACGAGAAAATAATTACGTGGTTAATAAAATATTTACAGCGTCACATGCACAAAATGACATGGAAAGGTAAATTTGTGACTGTTAAGGTTGAGATAACGACTTGTTTGGGCAGAAAATCATAATCATTTCCAAATTAATTGGTGGAATAATGGAATTTGATTCTGCTGAATTTGTAATTTTTCTAGTGAGCAACTAGAAAAAACTGGGAAAGAGCGAAGGTTAGCTAATCAATGTGCTGCTGCTGATGATGTGTTTTACTCTCTCGTTAAAATACATGAAGTTTGAAATTTGAATCAGGCATGCTTATTGTTTATTACCCTCAACTTTTATTATGCATAATAATTTAAAGCGACACACTTATTTTGCATGCGTGACAGTCATGATTTCCACATGATAATAGTGAAATTCACTAAACAATTTACAATTGCAATGCTTTCAAGGGCATTACTCTTTGTCTCGAAGAAAATGATTCAAAAATATGAATATGTACAGAAAATGTTGAGTACATTTGCCCATTAGCCAAATGAGTAACGTAAGCTATGTCTATGAAACTATTTCATGTTAATTTTAACTGTTAATTGATCCAGCTAGCTTAGTCATATACTAAACTGCATATATAGAAGACACCAGTAGTTGGTGCATGGTGGTAGTAATATAATTGACTGGAAGCTGGTAAGTATATTTAGACAACATTATGTTATTCGAAATCAACGTTAAACGTACATGTCTAGTATGTGCATAATTATGTTAACAGGGACTAATTTACATAGTTTTAGCGAGTATCTTTCATTAGTCCCGATTACACCAAACCTAGCTCAACGAATAGGACAGTGACATTCCATTTTATAATGGCGTAGAGCAATATCAAATTAGAATGTCACACGATGACCACGCCAATTCTTTCAATGCCCCAAAATAAATCAATTCGATATTTAACTGTGAATTTGCAATAAATTTTTACCACGATCCACGATAGTTTGCTTAACTACTTTTTTTTAACAATTTAAACCAAAATCCTGGATTTTTTGAGACATTTCATGCTCGGTTTTAAATCAAACTGCGTATTAAGTAACACAAAAGTATGAACCTTATGAATAGATACATGAGTATAAGAGATACGTATATATTTTTTTTGCACTTTCATATCGTACAAAATTAAATAAAAATGTAAATTAAATGGTTTTTATTATTATAAGTTCGACAGATATGTATGCTACAATTTTTACTACGACATACATATGAATGACTCATTCAAGACCAAGATCATTATTGTAAATTTATGCAATTTAAAGGACTAACAAGTTTGTATACTGCAGAGCGGTTTATGAAACCAGAAGCACAATCAGCATTTTGTTAGACTTAGCATGGAAAAAATATTTATTACGAACTGCAAAAATATTCCAATTCCAATATCATTTTCATATTAGCACATGGATGATGTTTTCCTTACCTGTATATAGAAAATAAGAAATTTGAATGAACTGTCCATGTCCATAATATGGGTCTTGTTATTTACAGATATGCTAATACTGCTAATTTGGTTTGATTAGAGCTTATTATACACATTTTGTTGTTTTAGTTTCGGTCATGAGATCCTCCTTCTGTCATTGGCATACGGACGGCAAACCTCACCTCTCAATTTTCAGTGAAGGTACCGAAAGAAAACCGAAGTAGAGATAAAAAATTCAAATGGTGGACACGCTGACTGAATGGGTCAAACATTTTTACTTTTTCTTCGAATTTGCATTCGTTTGCAGTTGATGAGTCACAGTCACAATATATTTTTTTATTGCTTGCGTTGTCCAGTTCTTTTTTTAGTATGTTAGTTCAATTTCACTTTTCATTTTGCACATAACAATAGATAATTAAATCAATGGAAGATGGCAAAAAAACATCATAAAAATTTATTTTAACCGCTATTGGTCAAAACAGCCATTAAAAAGTCGCAATTAAAAAAATAAAGTGTAGTGAATTATGCCAATAATTAATGCCTTTCTAACATGCAGTTGTAATTCGGTTATAATAATGGCCATTATATTTCCAAAAAATGTCATGTTGAGTAGCGATAAACTTTCAAAAAAAGTAGATTTTGCTGATGCTTCGGAACAAAACCATAAACCATTGTATTAATTATTAATTGATGTAAATTGCCGAACGAAAAAATGTTTCTGAAAATTTGGCTAGTGAATTCGTAATCTACACCACGCCTCTAAAATGCTCCTTGGTGTTTGTAGAAACCAAATTAAACATATGGTATGCGAATCAAAATGTGGAAAGCCATGAGTGGCACTATTTATAGAATTCAAAACGATATTCAATATGATTACTTCTAAAATGTTCCATGAACAGTAAAATAGCGTAAGATTTAGAACAGTCCTAGACTTGGTGGAACGTGAAAACGCTTGCAATGTCAAATTTCAACTAAAAAGGTGATATATAGCAATTTCCAAAAAACCAAATCTGATCAAAGGTACACCTTCATAAATAAATTCATTAAGATAATTGAGAGTGCAGTTAAATACAATTCATTTATCAACGTCGTTTCAATTCGATATTTATCACTTTCAAAATGGCCCATAATATTGATGTCCAAATGAGAATTTCATTGTCTTAAGCCGATGCATTTTTGGAACGTAGTTTTTAGAGTCAATTGAATCATTGAAATTTGATAATCGAATGTTGCACGCTTACGTTGGAATTGCCTTTCGGTGGCCAATATAATGCTGAGGCTGACTGAGGCTTTTCAATCACAGTGTGAAATTGGTTCATGAAAATTAAAAATGACTTCGTTCACTCTAGTTACTGGTATACCGCAACCGGTTTCATCGTTTATTGTATCGACATCT
>JAQFZG010002339.1:0-16985 GCA_034695465.1 Entomobrya nicoleti
ATTTGGCGAATAAACCTATTTGATGTATAAACCTTTTGATGAAGCAACTTTTGATGTGGGAACCTCTTTGCGAAAAAGTTTTGATGTATAAACCGAACACCGAACTTGGCATGTACAGACATATAATAAACAAGGATCAGAAGACACGAATTGTGTTATTGAACCACCTGAAAAATATTAAAGGAAGCGATCTTAACTTTTTATCGTTTTCAAGTGACATTCATCTTATGAACCTGTTGGCCCGAGGAAATATTTCCTTAAAAATATTTGGGAACTATGACTACTTTTGGGGGAAATGGAAACCAGTTCAAATTGGTGCTTGCGCAAGAAATCAAGACACATGGACTCACGGCTCACTTCGTCCACTAATTCACAGAACTTCTCGTGACAATCTTGCATCTCATCAAAATATTGGATTGATTTTCCAAAGTAAGCAGTTTCGATTTGTGAGCTGTCACAAAGAGCAAAGTGCTTGGTTGCATCAACTCAAAGAATTGGTAGTAGCTTTTGACATTTATACATGGTTACTTTTGATCACTGCATGTGCAATTGTTGCACACATAGCGTCTTTAGAAACAAGAGATCGGTTTGCTTTCTCAGACGCTTGGTTTTCAATGTTTGCGTCAGCAATGGATCAAACTTCAAGTCTAATGGAACAACAAGGAAAAAGAAGTTGTGTGCTCTGTTGTCTTCCAATCTTTCTTTTAATATTGAGCAATGAGTACAAGGGCGAAAACATAACCAATCTTACGCTAGAGCCTGACCTTGTTCCCTTCGACACGTTCCAACAATTGGTACATGAAAAGTTTAAAATATTTACCAGGAACTGGTACCTACCAGATGATTCGTACTTACCGCTTAAAAGAAAGCTTAAACGAAGGAAATTTACTCGAATTAGTACGCACGAAGCTTATCCTGTTGTATCAGAGCTTTGGTTTCATGTTCTGATTAGATTTACGACTGATAAAATGGACACATTACAAAATCTAAGGAACGGAATATCCGATACTGATTTGTTTTACCTTAACCATTCGGAATCGTTTCCAGAATGGAGAAATACTGATGGAGATTTGGGAGCCGCAGAAACATTGGAACTAATAGCATCAGATCATATGGAGGCTTGCAACAAAACAGCTATGATTTTAGACGAAAATTTGGCTCTTGCATTATACACATCACTGGAATCGCAAAACAAGCCTGCATATTTTGGACAGGATGTCATAAATGAAAATTTAATGGGCTACAAGTACTACGGGTACTGGCCAACAAACCTAAAACTCATACCAAGGTATTTCTTTCAGTCGGGAATTAATGCGTGGTGGCAAAAATACTTCAAATGGTATTTGGTAGTAAGAGTTAGAACAGCAAAATCCGAACAGAGAAATGTATCTGTTTCAAGTGATAAACCAGGTAAGACAGGTATTTATGTGCTTTCGTTTATTCCCGCTATCGGGCTACTTGTATCTATAACTATATTCATATGTTACGATTGTAAGTTTTTACGTACATTATTTTCTTGCATTAAGAGAGTAATTTGGGTAATCGCCAAGCCTAAAATTATGATGGATTACAGACGTTATGCTACTTTGGAAAAAATGTTGCAAGTACGTAATGAGTCCCCTGTTTTTTGCTCGTTCTGTAAAACCCAAAGCCGAACAGAGTCGTTTAGAACTATCCAAGAGTTTGGATTACATATGGCAAATAATCATACTGAACATTATTTTTTGGAAGGTTTGATAATGCAACAAAAGCTTGACCAGTTTAAGGATGTTTGTAACTTGGTTCTGAATTCAGAATTAGACGTTTTACACACAGAAGATGAATGTTTGAAGAATCTAAAGTGCCCTTTATATTGCACTGTTGTCAAATTTGAGAGTATTCAATCTTTGAAGTTTCATTTAATTAGTGCACATCGACAGGCAGTACTTGGTAATATACAAAAACTTATGACGCTTGACAATCGATTTGCGTTAAATACAAATGTGACTTCATAAACAAACGTAGTCATATACAATTACATTACAAAAACCATTTTGTTGAAAATAAAAGAGAAACAAACAACAACTTGTTAATAAAACGAAGCCAAGGATATAGCTTAGGGCTTCACGGTTTCGGTTACGTCGATTAATAACCGGTTATTTTTCGGTATTAAAACGGTTTTGGGTACAACTTGGAAATGAAACCGATAACGGTTGGTTTCGGTTAGTGAGATTTTAAACGAATTTATGTAAAATTCTGGGAAAACTCACCCTTCTAAATAGACTAAACATGTTATATACCATTTTTATCAATCATATTGTATAGTTTTCACTAGTAAAATATAACTTTTATTTAAATTTAGGGATATTTGTGTTTTGATTTGACGGCAAAACTTTACAGTTATTAGCTTTCCACGTTTTTTCCAATAACCGAAATTGTAATTGGCTTTTATTAAAAAGGATAATAAAAATATATGTAATCATGTATTGTGTCAATTTAAAAAAAGCTCAAAACAGTGCAGCGGCAACTAACAAGTATAAATATATTGTAGCAGCCAAATAAATTAAAGGAGGCAGTTTTATGTCAAATTTAATAAACCTACAATAAGTGTACAAGCACACATGAACCAACTCAAGGCAAATAAACAGACGGTTTTTCACTTTCAACATGTTACTTCTGCGAGTTACTATTCGTGTACATAAAATTGCGGAAGAAATATTATGACTTTCTTCTATACTTATGACTCATTGAGATTTATACTTGTAAGTGCTCGTGGGCTAATTAAAGCTGGAATTTGATAAGGATATAATTTGAAACACGACTCGAAAGTAAATAGTAAAACGCAAGCTAGGTTTACATAGCTAAAAAAACATTAAAACAATTTAGCATCAACTAAGAGCTTAGTTATTATAATACTTATAAATTGAATGGCGCAAAAATTTAGATATTTGAGACCAAATATGTGGCGCACAGTATCCCTCCACCTTAATTTGTAAAAAATTAATCTACTATCTCAAGATAACCTAAACATAAAGCCTTTCGATCGCTTACAATTGCATCAACATCTTGCATGGACAGTTTCAAAACATATTGTTTGCTTTTTTAGATGCTTGTTTTTGGTTGATCACATCAGCAACGGATTAACCTTCTACCATTAGACTTACACCTATTGAAATTTTGACAAAAGAAAATCCGATAAGCCCAAAACACAAATAATTGTACCCTTGACATTAATCGACAATATACGCAAACTAATAAATTTGACAGTCAAACACCAATAATTTCTCTTTGAAAGTAAAGTTGAGTAACCAAATAAGTACAAGATCGTAATGAGTACTTTAAAATTAGAGCACAGAAAATTTTGGCTGTGTCATGAACTGATTAAAAAATATACAAAACTATACAGACTGTTCAAATTGAAACCATTGAGCTCCAAAATGAAATAATTGTCGTACATTACTAATTTAAAACGTTGTCGTGTAAATCTAAAATGCCGATTTAAAGGAACAAGCCCAAATTTACGACGGAAGTTTTATTTGCTTAATTTTGGAACAATTGTTTTGTTTACTTCTTTTTCTTAAATCAAAACCATTAACAAATTGAAATTTTGATAGAATTCTTTAAGCGATGTTTTTAGCTTTTGGCAAAACAATACAAAATACATTCCAATATTTTCATACAGACTTGTTGCCGGTTTAATAATGGCTTATTTTAATGAAAATAACTTCTTGGTTGACCTTGTTTTTGCTAGGTTTTAGTTAAAATCTAGTTTTAAAATTGTTTTTCAGTAAGATAGCCCTTTTTACATTACAATATTACAAAAAATTACTTACAAGGCCAAAGACATTTTATGCGTAGACAAAATTAGACGTATTAGAACTGGATGAACCGACACATTTGGAAACTTGAATATCTGAAAACTGCAGTCAACCTATTTTTAGAAATAACAAAATGCTCCCGAAAATCCGAAAACTCGCATTTAAAATACATCAACTTGGATACTGCTACCTTCCCCCACATCCAATTACTTGGGACTCAAACTACAGTCATCTTCATTATACAAACTCGAAACGTTCTACATTAAGTTTTCTGGTCTCATTAATCCTAAGCGCTTTAATTTCTGGTGGAGCTGCATACGATGTGTTTACCCACTTTGCCATCCAACGACGTGAAAATTATAATATTGGATTTATCAGCCTTCATATTGTTTGCGTGGGCTTGACTAGTTTACCACTTATTATCACCTTTGTAATCTATAGGAGTCCTGAATCTATGCAAGGAATCAATGCTCTACTTTCCTTTAAGGAGCTTTACGCCAAATGTAAGATTAGTTCTTATAATACTTATATACATTTTGAATATATAAATAACCATATATAAATATAAAAATTAATTTAATTTTAAAAAGTTTAAATGATTTTTTTTCTTTAAGGGAATACTAAAGTACCAAGAAAAATGGGAATAGTCGACGTAATACTTCTTTGCATTGCGTCTCTTGTTCCCCCACTTCCCTTTGTAATTTTCATTTCGTCTCTTTACTTTGGCTTTGATCCATATTACATCATTTTTGGAGATATTATTGGAGATCCAAACTATCAAAATGTTTCATCAGCCGTGTACTTGATATGTTTTGTTTTGCGGGCCTTCTTGACATTGTGTTCTTTCGAGTGTGCTAGAACAGTAACATTAGGATCAATGATAATGGGTCTATGCGTGGATAACATACAAAACCATTTCCAAGATATACTTAATTGTCAAATTTATGATTTTTTTACAATACTGTATAGCTTATTACAATTTAAACATCTTAGAATCGTTTGCGTTAATGTTAAAACATTTCTTCAGGAAGGTACTTCGCTTGTGATAACGGGTGTATTTTGGGGCGTGGTTGTGGTGGCATGGGTGGTGATCAAAGCTTACAAGGAAGTACCCCTTTTTATGTATTCAATGGTGTTTTGTGTGTGGCTCATTGCTCTAATTGCTTTAATTGTAGCTTTAAGGGTAGTTTCGAAATTTTGTGCGAAGTCAGTATTTCTGACGTGGCGACTTCAGCAGCACACGAAATGGCTGCATATGAAATGTGAAACTGTTTCAAGGAAGAAGACCTGGTTGATTCTTAAAAAAGAGGCTCGGGCGTTCATGCCTATTTACATATATTACTATCCGTTTTTGGCTATTGATGAGCAATTTTGCACAGATACTGTACGAAATATGTTTGATAGAATATTTGATATACTAATCATATTTTAATGGTTAATTGACGTGGGGAAATAATAATTGTAATATTTTCTTTTCAAAATCGTTTTAAAACATCATAAAAAATATTAAATACGTTATCTGACATTTTAAAATTTATTTTAAGAAATTACGATATTTGAGAACATATTTTTGAAATACCTGACTTTTGTCAGTTTTTCGGGGTATCATTATTTAATGGATTGAGCAAACAGAATCATGGGCAAATATAGATAGATGAGAATTGCATACATATGTATTAAGTAAACAAGAACGTTAAAGTGCATGCAAAACGGTTGAATCGGTTTTCTGAATAATGACTGATTTTAAAATTTAATTTCTAAAGTTGACTCTTTTCAAATATAATTTAGACTACTGGTAATACCAATTGCCTATTCATAAGTGCTTACATTTGTTATATATATGATGCTAAAAGGCAAATTACGTAAACTTGTAAAATAGCGTACCATGCATTATTTATACGCACAATTTTCTATAATGCATTGTGCTTTGCTCGGCTCTATTTGAGTAAAATGACTGAAAATGATATTGACATTGAATTCAGATAATATACATGCATATAATATCGAACAGCTTTTCTGTTACTGTTGTTGTGTAAATTACATCTAAACTTTTACCAATTTTGCTAATCAATTAGTATGGACATGTTTATCCCAAACTTACGTAAAGCTTGACTCATTTTCATTATCACACGTTGATACCTTATCATATCAATTCCACGTTGTGTGGTCACTACTAAAATAAGTAATTAACACTCAGAACTATAATACTTTATAAGGAAGTCAACAGCAAAAATTTATTACGATAAACAAACAAATTTCAGCCAACTTTTCATGAAATGATAATTCACTCATACGATGTATGTGTGTAATTTATTTGTTTAAACTCGAAACCTTTGCAGACCTCACACCCTGTTTCGAGTTGAATCTCTGTAGATTTAGTATATTCATTCCAGTGAACTGTTATTGTGGCAATTGCAAATTCCAAATAATAGTAAAAAAACATATTTTTGAATTTAAAAAACATTAAATTGTATCGAATCCAATTAAATTTTATAATTATTATTAAATATCGGATACTTATTTGCTACAAAAAAACATGTGGCCTGACCACCACAATATAAAAAACAGAAAAGTAGGTGTGTGTGTTTACGAGCTATAATACCAAAAAATATACTATTTGTATGACACTGATTAATTTCATTAGACAGACGAAGCAGCTGTGAATTAACTATTATTGTATGTTTAACATGCAAGTAAAATGGTTCGTGTCACTTTTATTTACGTAGCCAATTATTGAAATTCATGTATCTGTATCTGCTCAGTTGTACTATTATAAATTGATTTATTTAAACTTGAAATTCGAAGTAATTTAAGTGGAAAAATGTGGGTGAAATTAATTGCTATTTAAGGACAACATTACGTACACACAGATCTGTTTCGCACAATAAATAAATAGTCATTTCCATAATAATCAAATATATTTGATACATAACTGGAACTAGAGGAATTTTATATAAAAAGGCAGTATAATGAAAATCGGAACATCAATTTTACTGGAAGTGGCATACAATCTAGTAGACTGGAACCGAAATCATCATGAAGTTTATCGGAATCGTTTTGACCTGTTTGGTAGCTAGCGTCTATGGTAACTTGATATTTAAAAAAATATATTTAAAAATATTAATTTTGTGTCATTTTTTTAAAAATTGAATTAAATATTTTTGTAGGCGTGACCATTGACGTGGATACCTCAGCTGCCCCAGACCTCGCCGACTTTGGTCGCCAAGTGAAGGCCACCTTAGAAGATTGGTATCCTTACATCAGCCAATTACTCGACTCCCCGACATTTCAACCAGTTGATCGTATTCCAATTTACTTTGATCCCAATTACGACGGAGTTGCTTATGCAGCTGGGGGTCGTATCGTTGGAGCTGTAGACTACTACAGGTCCCATAAGGATGATGTTGGTTCCATGGTTCATGAAATGACCCATGTCATTCAGCAATACAGAAACTGTGCTGGTTGGGTTACGGAAGGTTTAGCTGACTGGGTTCGTTATTGGCATTATGAGCCAAATAGGAAGCCAGGCAAGCCCGGTGCAGGAAGTCACTACACTAATGGATATGGAGTTTCGGCTTACTTTTTGGACTATATTAATGCCAGATATCAACCAATGAATTATTGGATCAATAAGGACTGCAGGGAAGGTACATACAATGATAGTATTTTCCCAAGGTTGACTGGTAAAACGGTTGATCAGCACTGGGAGGAGATGATGCGATAAAAAAAAATTGTGGAAGAAACGAATTGACCATAAATTTTTATTGTGATATGATTTACCTGAGATGTATAAATTGAATTAAATGTTTTACTGACTGTGATATCTGAAAATTATTAAATAAATTTTTGAATTACCTTAACTTACTGTTTTTATGCATCAATGGATGTTACACATGTATGTAGTTGCCATGGTCATAGATACGAATCTTTACTAAATAGTAGCTTGTAAAGTAAAAACCCTTCGAGAACAAGTTTATTAACCAGGGAAGTACAATTTTCACTTCAACTGTAAACTAAAAATATGGTTGTAAAACAGCACAAGACCAGAAAAACAATTGACTCAATTTTTAATTTGCTTTTTAAAGTCATATAACTAAATGAACCTCGACCGTACAAGCTTGTTATTGAGAATAAAAGTTTTTATGTATTTGAAATGGATGAAATTTTTTTTCACCTTGAGCAAATGTTTCCGAAATGCATACATGGCTAGCTAAAGAGATTTCAAACAAAGTATCGGAACATATTCTACTCTTCATCAAGAGGTATAAAGGTCTAAGGGCTTTAGAGCATGCCATAACTTTACTGCTGTCACGAACAAAAAACGAACGGTTTGACCAAATCATGCTGCAAAGTATAGTTCTACAGCCGTTTTAAACTTTGACAAGCAAGTTCATCCTTTAGTAAAAGTCCATTAAAAAGTGTAAATAATAGAAGTATAATTTATTTCATATGTCAAAGCATTTTAAATTATAGAATTTAATAAAAATACTTACGTGTTTGACAAAGCATGATGTCTGACCACCATCATGGAAAAAACTGGTAATGTATTTGCAAGCCATTTAAATTAAAAGTTAATAATAATGACACTGAATGATTTTATTAGGCAGACGCCAGCTGCAATTTTGCAGCTGATATAAAACATTAATTGTTTGTTCAAGATGTAAAATTATTCCTCATCAGTTATGTAACACTTTATTAAATCGTCTCATGTTTCTGCTGAAAATCAAGAGGCATAAATGGGTACATTAAAAATTACCCTTGTTGCAATTGAAAGGTCATCTTTTGGGCGAAAATAGCCGTTTTAAAGGAAAATTATGCATGCAAATGTCTGGTTTGGTTTACTCATCAAAAAGACAATTTCAATGATAATTGACAATTTACTTGTACCAAATGTAACTGGAGGAATAAAATATAAATAGTCAGTATGATGAAATTCGGAACATCAATTTTACTGGAAGTGGATTCCAATACAGTTGACTGGAGCCAAAATCATCATGAAGTTTATCGGAGTCGTTTTAACCTGCTTGGTAGCCAGCGTCTATGGTAAGTCTACTACAAAAAATCCACAAAAAATAGTACGTTAAATTTCTTTCGATTCGATCAATTCGATGTAATTTTCGTAGGCGTGACCATCGACGTTGATACTTCTGCTGCCCCTGACCTCGCTGACTTTGGTCGCCAAGTCAAGGCCACGTTGGAAGACTGGTACCCTTACATCACCCAATTACTCGACTCGCCCGACTTCCAACCAATTTCCAATATCCCAATTTACTTTGACCCCAATTATGATGGAGTAGCTTATGCAGCCGTTGGAGGAGGTGGGGGTCGTATTGTTGGTGGTGTAGACTACTACAGACAGCATAAGGATGATGTTGGCTCGATGATTCATGAAATGACCCATGTCATTCAGCAGTATAGACAATGTGCTGGTTGGGTTACTGAAGGTTTAGCTGATTGGGTTCGTTATTGGCATTTTGAGACAAATAGGCAACCCGGCAAGCCAGGTCAAGGAAGTCACTATACTAATGGATACGGAGTTTCTGCTTACTTTTTGGATTGGGTTAATGCGAGATATGTACCCATGAACTATTGGATCAATAAGGATTGCAGGGAAGGTTCATACACTGATAACATTTTCCCAAAATTGACTGGTAAAACTGCTGATCAGCTTTGGGAAGAGATGATGCGTTAATTATTTTTAAACAAAATCCTTAAAAGGATGCCTTTTACCTGGAAATTGATTGAATTTGAATGTAATATATGTAAAATGCATTTAATGTTGTTTTCGCTGTGATTTCAGAAAGCTATTGAATAAATTACCAAAATTATCAAAATACTATAACTTTAATTCATATATGTAGTTGCCATGGTGATAATGATAATATATCAAAATAATTTGTAACGAACGAGAGATTCTAGGGTGATAAAAGTGACCCCATTAATAATTCACGTTGGCTAAAATCTTTTTGTTGACGTATCATTATTACTGAAACACAGTGCTGAAATGGTAAATTCTGTACATAAAGTGTTCGAAATATTGCGTTTGCGATTTTGAAAAATCGTGCAAGCAATTTTTTAATTCGATTTTTTCCAAAACTTGACCTTTTCAAAATTTGTGAATATAATCGAAAAATATTGCTAATGACTTCATTAGAAATTGGAATAATTTATACCGAAATAAGCCAGATTTTTATATTAATACATGTTTTAAAAATCTTGATTAAACTATTTATTATGCACAATACAATGTCAATGTTTTAGCAATCCAATGTCATCTGATCAATTTTTGTAATAATTCAATGTTAACAGTGAAACTTTAAACATTTGACAATTCATTGGCTGTGTGATGGTGTCACAATAGTCTCACAGAAATATAGGGGCTTATTTTACTTTTGTAATACACTGATTTTAGATGAAACGCTGTTACAATCCTAGTTCTCTATATGCCTCAAGTTTCTAGTCGTAATAAGTGACATCAATTGTAGTAGATTTATCACCAATCCTATTTTGTACGTGTATTTAATAACAAAAGTAATCTCTTACCAACGCATACATTTAATTTAATATTGTATCATATCTTGGCTTGCTAACATGTTTGTAACGAACAACAAGCCTCAACTCCTTCAAACAAAGCTTATATAAAGTTTATTGAAATATACTCACCGAAGAAACTTAATACTTTGAACTAACTTTGAAATTAATTCAATTAGATTGATTATTACCACTTATAAAAGTATATACAGTTAAGCCTGACAATTTTATAAAAATCAAGTTCTCCAAATACCTAATTACTGTCCCATTTCCTTATCAAAATCTCATTTTCCCTCATATTTGTACATAAGCATTATTTGTTACAAATATTACGTCAATTAAGGCCAATGAAACCAGCTTCGAGATTAAATAAAACCAGCATGATAATCATGACGAGACGTACAAAGTGCAATGAATTGTTTTTATTTAAAATCATTTTATACAAAAATCCTGGACACAACGCTGTACTTAAAATAAATACACACACATAAAACCACTTAAGCCTGTTATAATGACAACTTATTTTGCTACAGATATAAAAACTTGCTTTAACCAATTCTTCTGCTGTGCACATTATTTCTGTAATATTCCTCTCTTAGGAATTGTCCATCAAAGGCATAAGTAAAAATTTAATACTTTAAAAATTATTCTGACAATTTACATTATGTGTGGAGGACACCAATCTGGAATTTTCCGTTACAAATTCTAATCAATTAAAGTCAATTTATACTTATTGTGCTATATTCCTCATATTCCTGCACCCATAAATGAATAACATTTTAAATAAGACTAATTTCTTGGTTTGTTGGAGTCCTGTTGTACCACATATTTATTTCCACTCTTTTCCTTTTCCCATAAATATACCAGTTGTGCTTGGAATTCAAATATAAATAGCAAACCAACATGACATAACCAAACCACAAATGATTTACTCAGTCAATGTACCATTTATAAATATGTTAAAGTATACCAAATAGAATATTTAAAATAAAATGTTTCGCTGGAACATTGCTTCGTTCTTCGTGGTTTATATAATTTGAAGCAATAGCACTGTATACCAATTAAAGCTAAATATATAACCAATAAAGAATATAGCGATATGTTAGTAATGTCATATTACTGAAGATTTTTTTAAACATTTATTTTTATCTGTTTGACTTGAAAAAACGATGTCACAACACAAGTCATAAAGTACATTTTTATCCTCATTCATTTCATTTTTCATTGCAACACCAGCAAAATAACAGCTTTATTGAGTTTGCTGGATAAACATGTGAAAAAGAACTGACGATGAGATAAAACTGGTTCAAATAAGCTGTGAGTGTTCTTTCCTCAACTCGACTCTCGACTGAAATATTTTGCTTTGCTGGAATATTATATAAATGAATTTTCATTCAAATTAATTGTTTTGCTGCGTAATATAATATTTTTAGTAAAATTGTAAAAGTTTTGTCATGGAAATGGAAAGCATGCAAGTTGGGAATATAGAGGAAGATGAAGAAGATGACGATATCGAAATACTGGAAATTGTTGACGTGGCAAAAAATATAGCTACAAATTTTGGGAGAAATAGTCCCAATGAACAGTTGGAAAGTGAAAGTGGAAAAAATACTAATTTGGAGGGTGAATGTGATACAAAGAGAGTGGAGGAATTGAAGGAGGAGTTGAGGAAAGCAAGGGAAAAAATTAAGAGGAAAGATGGAATTTTAAAGGAGGCGAATGAGAGGATTGAGACTCAGACAAGTCAGCTTGAGGAAGCGAGGAAACTTTTGGTGGAACAACAGGAGGCGGTGGAGTTGGCGGAGGAGGAGAGGGAGGAGTTTAAGAGGGAGTTGGAAGGGGAAAGGGAGAAATTTGAGAGGGTTTTGAGTGAGGAAAGGGGGAAATTGGAGGAGGAGAAGGAGAGACTAAGGAGGGTTTGGAGGGAGGATAGAAAAGTTTGGAGGGGGAATTTAAAGGAGGAAAGGGAAATTTTAAGGGGGGAGTTTGAAGAGGAGAAAGTAGTGTTGAGGAGGGATTTGGAAGGGGAGAAGGAAAGATTGAGGGAGGAGTTGAAAGGGGAAAAGGATAGATTGAGGAGGGAGGTGGATGAGGAGAAGGGGAGATTGTGGAGGGAATTTGATAAGGAAAAGGGAAAGTTGGAGGAGGAGAGGGGCAATTTGGGAAGATATTTGGAGGAGGCGAAATGGAAGGCTAGGAGGGAATTTGATAAGGAAAAGGGAAAGTTGGAGGAGGAGAGGGGCAATTTGGGAAGATATTTGGAGGAGGCGAAATGGAAGGCTAGGAGGGAATTGGAGGAGAAGAAGGTGAAATTTGAGAGGGAGTTGGAGGTGGAAAAGGGGAAATTGGAGGAGATTAAGAGGAGAATGGTGAGGGAATCGGAGGAGGAGGGAAAAGGGAGGAGGATGGTGGGCGAGGAGAAGATGGTGAAATTGGAGGACGAGATGGTCTGTATGACAAGTGAGATATTAAGTGTGGTGAAAGTTTTGAAGGAGGAGATGAAAGGGGGGAAGGGGGTAAATTTGGGGGAGTTTGGGAATAAGATGGATTATTTGTTGGGGTCGGTGCAAGCAAAGTTGAATATGTTGACGGAAAGGCAAGCGCAAAGGAAAGGTGGGAATTTTGGGAGGAATGTAGTGAATAAAGCCATTCCTAAGCTGATGACCATCGAGACTCCAAGGCAAGCTGGGATTAGTATGGTAACCGTACAAGGAGTTGATAGATATGACGTTAATGTCAATGGAGGGTCCACTTCGTCAACAAAGTCATTAACATCGAATTCCAATGTGGAGGAATGTGAACTTCCGGTGAAACCGAGGAAACGACCTTATAACATGCCACCTAGAAAGATTGCCTTGCATGGAATTGCATGTCCTACGAGGTGCTTATGTGGAGCTCAGTACAACAAAAAGGCACAACTCACTCAGCATCTGAAGTTACATTTATTTGGGAAACAGTTTCCATGCCGACTTTGCGATAAGGCTTATAAGGGGACTTATGATCTGAAAATGCACTACTTTACAAGTCATGGGAAGAGATTGGAGGTGGGGGCGGGCTGTTGGACTTGTGGGATGTTGTTTAAGGATATGAGGGAGGTTAGGGAGCATAGTAAAGATTGTCAGTAAGTTAATTAAAAAAAATATGGACTAAAATTAAGAATAAAGTTGAGTAATTTTGTTTAATTATGATCAGTAATTTAATTAATTTTTTGGGGATATTTTTCAGCAATATGAGATCAATGGGTGCACAAAGAGCTCAACCAGGATCAGGAAATCAAACTAGTCAAACTGAAAATGACATTTATCAATTTCAAGGCTAATTTGTGCTAAAAGTACTGGAAAGATTTTTGAAATGTCTGATAAAATTTAGTTTAAATAAGTTATTTATAAAACTCAAGTTTGTATACTTAATATTGTATCAATAAATTTTTCAACAAAATTTTTTTAAAATAAAGATTTACTTCATTAAAATATTAAGATTACAATTCGAATCGAACTAAAAACATTGTGTACCCAAAGTATCCTGAGGTAAATACATATAAATGGATATCAATTCCATTCCACAATTTGTCATGATGCGAAGCCACTAAACAGTTTAGCACCCCGTCTGTGTAAATGGCTGTGTAAGTGTTTGTATGACATCTGTCATAGAAAACATTGCTGAATAATTAATCTGGTTTAACAAGCTGTCATATTACTATAAACAACCAATCGCAATTACAATTCTACTAATAACCACGAAAACGATTCCTGTGAGCATCTAAAGTTACCACACTATTATTGAATTCAATGTAATCGTTTTCTAAATGAGAGATGATAAACGATTTATATTTTTAATTGGAATAACATTTTGAACGGTTGCAAATTTATAAATTCTTGACTAGCTGAACAGATAAAAGTAATTAAATCATGTTTACTTTTTAGAAAATGGCATAGATACAAGTTTGTTTGGCTATGACGTATATACGTGCATGCATAAGTACGTGTATAAACATGTGGACTTTCGTACACAGATGTTAAGCTTATATGGTTCCATATACATACTGGAAGCATGTTCGAAAAATTCTTCGCAATAGTTAATTAAATTGCGGTTCCGTTGTAGAAGCGTGCGTAATTTATCACCATTTACGAAAATTTCTATAACATTCTATATGGCTCTTATTATAATGATTACTATAAAAAGAAATAGAATCTTGCTACAAATTCATCAGCTTAAGAACTGGAAGAAGAGCGTAAACATCGACAATGTTATTCAACCCAACTTTAATAGCTGCTATTTTAGCAGTTCTAATTAAAAAAGGAAATGGACTCAAAGTCACATTTTTCGATGATTCCGGTTTCAAAGGTAACCTAAGAAGCAATACAACAATTTATTAAAATCATTTAAAAATAAAATAAAACGTTTCCTTTTTATTTATTTTTAAATTTACAGGTCAAAATGTTGAAATGACGTTTGAAGGACTTGGATGCTATAATTTGCCATCCACAATGAACGATAAAGCATCATCGGTAAATACGCATAACAACTGTATTTTAGCTTTTGAAAACGCCAAATGCGAGGGTAGAATGGAACGTATAGCTCCAGGAACACCGAATCATAGCAACCTCCAAGCAATAGACTTTAACAACCAAATCACCTCGTTTCGTCAATGTTCACCAAGTGAAGATACATGTCGCCGTTTAGACGTTCAGGTAGACACTTCGGAAACCCCTGACATGAAAGACGTTGGACGACAAATGCAAAAGACCATGGAGGAATGGTACCCATTCGTTTGTAGGCTTCTTTATTCACCAGATTATAACGAAGTTGGTACACTTACGTTAAAGTTTGGCAACTCAAAGCAAGGTTGGCCTAATATTGCGGATGCGGCTTGGTGGAGTAAAACTGTGAGAGCAAATGCGGATTATTATAGAAAGAGGCCAAATGATATTGGCAGTATGATACATGAAATGGCTCATATAATTCAGCAGTCGAGGGATGGATGTACAAGTTGGGTTATTGAAGGTGTTGCAGATTGGGTGAGATATTATCACTATGAGCCAAATAGGAAACCGAGCAAGCCGGGTGCTGGTTCAAGGTATACAGATGGATATGGGGTTTCGGCGTACTTTTTGGAGTGGGTTAATAATCCAATGAATTATTGGGTTAACAAGGATTGTCGGGAGGGGACGTATAATGATAATATATTTAGTAAGTTGATTGGTAAAAGTGTGGATCAGCTTTGGGATGATATGATGAAGGAATAATTTATTGATGAAAACTTGTATTTTGTGCTATTTGTTGTAGATGAATGAAAATAAAGTCGGGATTTTGTTTCGAAATAGATACAAATATTAACACTAGACAATTAAAAAAAATATTACACAAGCTGGATTGAAAAAATATTACATGAACATCATTCATTGCGTTATCACTTGTGTATGATTTCTGTAGGGATAATGACATTGAATTTAAATGATGTATAACATCCAGCAACTGTTATTGTTGTTATGTAAATCTCAACTCAACGTCTACATTTAAGCTAGTCTGTAACTGCAAGCAATTTTGTAATATGTTGAATTAATGCAGAAAATATGTACTATTTTAAGATCAACCAGCCCAATATTTTTGTATCAAATTCCCTGTCAAGTCTTTCAAAACCATGCACACGTAGTTTTGTTTCCATGCCAAATTAATCGTGCCATGAAAGTATTTAAGTGTAAGACATCTGACATTCGTATGAAAGTACACACCTAATTCAGCCACGTGTGTCAGTATGTTAATCAAACGAGATGTAGAAGTCAAAAGAGGGCGATAAGATGACGTGAATATGAGGTACTTTTAATACTATATTTAGCATTTATTCCTTTATTTCCGTATGCCAGTCCGCGCAATTATTTACCATTAGATAGATGAATCTTTATACTTAACCCTTGTCCGAACTTAAGGGGTCAACATATTATGACAGCATTGGTTAAAATTTGGTGAATGCGTTTGGTAAATCCTTGGTAAATAATTTCGAGGATGTAAATTTAACTCATTGCAAGTTTGACGCTAACAACAAGAAATGTGGCGCTCAATTCATTGTTGGAATACTAGGAAATATATTTACAGAGTCCGAACTTGAAATAATTTATATCTGTGATTGTGTAAACCTTTAAATTGTGTGCATTAATACAGATTATTATGTGTACATAACGTATTTATTGTTTGTTCTTGTCTGACAATGTTCAAATCCATCTGTAAAGAATGCAATGCCAAAATTAGATACATTGAATTTCAACCAATAACCATAGCAAACATTCTCTAATTATTATATAATGGTCTTAATAAATGTCAACAGAAATTATGCTAGCAAAACCTTATAGTCCCAACCTGAAAATTTCATGAGCGTAAAGTAAATAAACTTAAATATACTTATCAATTAACTGTACTTATGAAACTACACTTCATATATGTTTACCGTGCCTTACGGAATTTTTAATAATAGAAAGGAATTACACATATTTATTAACTCCGTACAAAGCCACTTGGCTGTATTGTATTAGCAAATTTAATCCCTTTAGTGTCGCTTGCATCACAGAAAATATCAATATACGTATTTATTACGGAGCTGAAAGCGAAGCTCAGCGGAGTATTGACTTGATCGCGTTTGTCTGTCTGTCTGTCCGTCTGTCA
>JAQFZG010002340.1:0-16984 GCA_034695465.1 Entomobrya nicoleti
ATAATCATAAGCTATAATAGTTATTACTACAAGATGTCTGAGATAACAATTTAAGACTCCATATATCAGTGATCACACCGACGTAGCGTAACTTGCGGCGTAAAATAAAGACATTAAAATTTGAGGTTGACAATGAAAAGGACTGTTAAACAAAATGTCACATGACTATTCTACATCAGTTGTTACGCAGTAACGACAGCAAAGTGTACTGATGCTCAACCCACCTCGGCTGCTTGGTACTGAGCTTTAAAACCAATCGAATCCTTGCCCTTGACCATATTGAAATTCATGACCTATTCGCGTGATATGGTACAAAAAATGTTTTTCAGTTATTCCGCAGACAGACGGACAAACACAACAAATTCAATACTTGCTGCCGCTCCGCTTTCAGCAACGCAAGTTTCAATGTTGAAAATTGTTATTGTGCCAGGTTTTGAAATAGATTACGCAAAAATCTATATCGAATTGTACGAGGAAATTCCCCTTAATAAATTTTTTCAGATATAATCAATTGATGATGTTATCAACATATTATGGCTGCCTGAATTTCGCAGTAAATGTGTATTCGAAATTTACCTGCAGATTGTCACTCGGATAATGTAAATGTTATTTTGCTCGCATTATTATTTTGCTTCACAAAGTTGATTGATGAGACTGATGCTCATTTCAATTGTGATAACAACAACAAGTTATGTGTGTATATTCAACAACAACAACAAGTTATATTAATCTTGACATATTCCAGGAATAAAGGTTTGGAAATAAAAACAATGACCTTGAAATGGTGAATTTGGTCAAGTCGTAGTAACAATTTTTCAAATTGGTTTAAAAAATAACTTTGCTCTGTGTCGTTGAAAAGTATTGAATGTGCTCTTTTGACTTTCCTCTAATGATAACATATTTTTTCCAAGTAATAGTTGAAATCTAAAGTCAAACATAATAAGTGTGTGCATAAGTCATACGTTCTTACTCAAATATCAATTTGAAGGTCACACCTAATGAGCTCCCCGTTATATATGTGAAATTTCTTTTAGAAATACATCGAATTGCTTTAAACATACCACTTGTTAACGTGGAATAGGTTTATCAATGGAAATAGTTTTAGTTGAATAAAAAAATGAGCTTATTGCGTATTTATGCTTACCACGGCATCACTTTAAAATTCCTGCTTACATCATATGGAACAAAATCTTTTATTCTTTTCATACACCTAAGACCACAATGAATTGGGTAGTACTGATTCAGCATATTCCTCAACTTTAAATGATGTGATGCTTGCCACAGATGAAGGTAATATATGTATTTACACAAAATTAAAAAGGCAAGTGTGCATTTATTTTAAATGAATATTCATATTGATTACTTAATGCTATAAAATCCAACTAGTTTCCTGTTTGTTGATTGGTGGATTTCTATTTAAATGCCGGTAAAAGGTTATCAAATAGTTCATTTACCAAAAATTTCAAATTAAATTTATTCAAGCCATGCATGTTTTCTGTAATTAAAAATTATAATCTGCATGCGGATAAAGTCGACTAAATAATCGGAGAGGTTTATAGGTATTTCCTTGAGAGGGTGTTTTGTTCTCACTTGCCCACAATTTAATCACGGAAACGTAAAATATAGTAAATGCAGGTTAGCGCTTTGTTGTTCTTGTTGAAGTTAGTTAGAAAATTTCAATGAAAGCTTTTACTTTAATATTCATGTAACCATTTAATGCAGTTATGTGTGGATTATGAAGGCGACTTAAATAATTGATTCTTTCTCTTTAAGGGCTTCTGGTAGTTGTATTACAGAATCTGCTGTTTATTTATTTGAACAATTTTCATTCCAGTTCAGCAGTATTTATTTTTTAAATTGAGGTTTAAAATATAAAAACGCAAATATAGATTCCACGAAAACTTTTAATAAAAAATCATATAAATACTAAATAATTACACTTTTAATATATTTAGGTTATATTAAACTACCAACCATAGTAGTTTCGGTAGGACATTCTATGTAACGTCATATAACAACATTGTTTAGGTCTTTCATTCTGTGACTTTAAACTAACCAACTGATTTATAAAACTTACAACTGCAATTTCCGCGTACCCTATAAAGGTGGTTATTAGCAGATTTGTTAAATAATTTTAGTTCGGCTTGTGAAAAACCTAAATGAGTCGACAAAATTGAAATCGAAAATTTTCCGCTATTGTCACAAATAAAAACTAACACTAAATGACTACTCAATAAAGGATGAGGTATTTGGAATTCCTCAAGTCATTAATTAGTTTAATCGAAGTAAGGAATCGATAAACGTAAAATGCAAAAATGCCAATATTTGTTTGATCGATACAATTTTTTTTGGTAATAATGATTCATGTATTCCCTTCTATACCCTTGTGTGGTTCTGTGTTTAATGACATATTACAGAAAATATATGTCGGTCATTATTCAAATATTCCATATTTGCTCAATGTGGAATAGGAGCTTTTAAACCATTTTTTGAAGATGATATTATTTCATTATTAATGTAGACATATAAATCATTTAAAACATTCTTGCATGCCGCTAATATTTGGAGAGTCATTTAGTAACACATTTTTACCAATTAAATTATGGAAATTTAAAAAACGGATTGACACCACATCAACATAATTGAAAATTAAAAGTGAATCATTTTGAAAAAAACCATACTATGGTGTGCAGACTTTTTTGCCTTTTTAAATTGCATTTTCCCTGACTAAATCGTTTATTAGTATCCATACGATATGGTCAATCTAAAAGGTAAACGGTAAAGGTTCACCCATAAAGGTAAAATCTTCAATTTGATATACATTTTCATTGTTTATATTTCTGTTTCGTCGTAAATCAAAAAAAAAGTTTGATATCTGTTGAGGCATGTTTACAAAAACAAACTCAACGTAAAGGATTTCAACTGAAAAATGAGCAAAGTTAATGAACAGCGAAAAAGGGAACAAAACTGAAAAACTGATTTTTACTTCATTCTAAAGAGCTTAAGTTTTTTATTTATTTAATATTCCAGGGCGGTATAAATTGTCAAAATATTCGCAAGGAATTTGGAAAAACATACATAAATCATCTGTATTAGTTCGGCAGGCCTTCATGTGCTAATTAGCATAATTGATCTTATTAAATGACGGTATACCAGAGACAATACAGCAATGCATATGCAAGAAAACATAATATTTAGCACATTGGCCGGCTATAAAGTGAGCTTAGAATTTATAATCAACTCTTTTGCAGATATTAACGGGCTAGGATTGTATTTATTTAAATTGCTTATTATTTATTATCGACTTATTTTTGACAGTAAAATTTAAATAGTAAAGTTTAAGTTTTTTGAAACCATCTGAATCTAGCGGATTCAGATCCGAGTACCGAGTAGTTAGCAAGTGTTCATTCTGTTAAGCAAAGGGATACATTTAATAAATTTCCGAATAGTAGAGACGTAAATGTAAAATTAGATTCTTTCTAACTTGTTTTATTCCGCTGCAGCTCTATGGTCGCGTAAGTATACTTGGTATCCGGTCTCAGTACCGCAACAATAGCATTTTCCTCCCCACGTGTAATCATAGGACCACCGAACCCTCCAACCACGATCTAGATAGATAATTTTAAATAGTTATAAATCATCAACTAACAAACTTTTTTAATAAACTTTGTAAACATTGTTTCTAATGTTATTGAAGTTATTAAACCGGAAACTAATTTACTTGCGCTCTCCTGATCGCGGTGTGCCCAGTCGTTATGCCAGCACGCATATTCATATCCGTCCGCGCCTGAAATATTAAATGGATGTATTCATTCCTTTGACTTGCAAAATTGATCATCCCCCATTTTAAACTAATTTACCTACAACCAAGTTTTGTGTTGTCCTGGAGTTGTTGAGCAACTGTCAACGACAATGAAACCAGCAGTAATACTGCTAAAACGAGATATTTTGCCATTTTGAACCGTCGGACTGGACAATCGAAATGTAAAATTTGTGGAACTGTTTGGTGGAATTTATATTGTAAGAGAGAGTATGATTAACTGGGAACAAGGATCAGGCTTTTATACTCCCAGAAACGACACAGTTAAATATGTCATGGTTAAATATTAGCATAAGCATAAGTTATAATAGTTATTACTACTAGATGTCCGAGATAACAATTTGAAACTCCATATATCAGTGATCACTACGACGTAGCGTAAACTGCGGTGTAAAATAAAGACAATGATAATTGAGGTTGACAATGAATGGGACTGTCGAATAAAATGTCGCATGACCATTCTACATGAGTTGTCACGCAGTAACGACAACAAAGCGAATTTGGATGCTCAACCTACTTAGGGTTTTTGGTACAGAGGGTTAAAAACCAATTGAATTCTTGCCCTTGACCATATTGACGTTCATGAGCGATTCGAATGAACTCGTACAAAACATTATTTATTGTTAGGCGGACAGACGGAAAAACATAATAAATTCAATACTAGCTGACGCTCCGCTTTCAGCAACACAAATTTCGATGCTGAATTTTTTATTGTGACAGGTTTTGAAATAGCAATACTCAAAACCCTATATCAAACTATACGAGGAAATTCCCATCAATAACTTTTCTCCAGATATAATCTTTTGTTGATGTTATCAACATGTTATTACTGCCTGAATTTCGCAGTAAATGTGTATTCGATGTTTACCTGCAGATTGTCACTCGTCTAATGTAAATATTGTTTTGCTCTCATTATTATTTTGCTTTATAATTTTGATTGATGAGACTAATACTCATTTCAATAGTGATAACCAGATATTTGTGCGTCTTAGTTTTAGTTTAACTTGACATATTCCAGGAATAAAGGCTTGGGAGTGAAAACAATGACATTGAAGTGGTAAATTTGATGAAGTCGTAGTAACAATTTTTCAAATTCGCTTGAAAAATAACCTTGACACGTGTCTTTGGAAAGAATTTATTCAGCATGCCCTTTCGACAATCCACTAATGATGTCGCATGTTTTCCAAGTAATATTTTAAGTTTAAATTCAAACATAACATGTGTGTGCAATACTCATATTTTGTATCGGAAATATTAATTTGAAGGTCAAAACTAATGAGCTCCCCATTATATATATTTTTTCATACGTTTAAGACTTCAATCAATTTTGGGCAGTTGGGTACAGGGGGCTCAAAACCAATAGGATACTTGACCTTGACCATAGTGGCCTTCATGAGCTATTGGAGTGTAATCTTATGAAACATTTTTTCGAGTTATCTTGGCAGACGGACAAACACAATAAAGTCAATACTTCCGGACGCTCCGCTTTCTGCTACAAAAACGCCAACGTTTAAAAGTCTTACTGTATTTTGTTTTGATAAAAATTACGTAGAAATTCTCCTCATTAACTTTTTTTCCAGATTTAGTCAATTCATGAAATGCAGCACACAATGATAAGATGTTTATACCAAGTAAAAATCATTTCGCAGTAAAATATTTATCCGGGATTTTGCCTGGAGATTATCCTCAGTTAATGTAAATACTGTTTGGCTTGGGTAATGCTAATAAAAGGTATTGCTTGTATAAAACATGAAAAAATCCACTTAGTAAATCAGTCATAACATTTGAATATAAAATACTAATATCAATAATTTTTTTATAATGTTTTTGGTTATTTTAAATTTGACTCTGTAAAGTCGTTTTGTCGTCGGTAAGGTTTTCGAAACTCCCGAACTTGTAATGTTTAAAAGTTACTCCTTTCTGGCTTTTGCTTTCTTCTTTATGCGAGGAAGACGTATGCAAAATTAGATATAATTTGGTGCCATTACATTTAAATTGATCCCGCATTATATTTTAATTTGATTGCTTTAGAAAGTAAATTTTTCTGTTGTCATAAGTCATAGGTTTTATTAATAATGAAAAGAACACATTTATTTTTTTAATGTTAAATCTATGTTCTATTAATTAGACTGAATCCAGTTCAAAAGCTATTGTAAAAAAGGAACATTTCAGAATGAATGAACTTACACAAACAAGTACCAGTTCTGGTTGTTAAGACAGGTAGTCCTGCCTACGACAAATAGTCTTTGTTATGGAGTATGCTGTATTTGGTTGGCTTCTCGTTTTCTTTTCTGATATTGTGTGAAATGAATTTTTGACAGGTGTGAGTTGCATAAATGATGATTTATTTTATGCATTTTATTCAGAACAAATCCTTATTTTCGTTTTAAAGTATTCAGTTTTATAAAAAAAATACAAAACAATCCTGTTATTAATTTACACAAATATACAAGAAATAATTGTTTTGAATATTGTTCAACCTGAACAAAGTTAACTCATCTAAAACTAATTTTTAGAATGTTAAATAAGTTTATACTCCTTAAAATCTCCCAACGTTCAGTGAATTTAAAAGCCGTCGTCACATGCAACATACTACATGTTTAAGGGAAATTACCATACTTTCCAATTCCTAAAAACTATGTTTTTACCAATTTCTATATGTGAAATACAAGCATTGAATTATATTCTGTTTGACCGTTTCATTTGCACTAAAATGAAAACAGTAGCTGAAATGCCTAAATATTGAAACATTCTATTTTTGTATTTGTAGGCATAATAAATATAATGGTAATATTCCAGTATTTTCATAAATATTTTGTGCTATTGGAAAGGAGGCATTTTCCATGCACCTGGCTATAATGTAAGGTAAATTGGCATTATAAATATTTTTTGGTTTGTGAAGAGTTTTTCTACCTTAATAAAACTTGTGTGGTGATTTATTATTAAACTAAATTTAAAAGCACATATCAAAGTTCTCTTAAAGCACTTGTGAAATTTTTTCTTGATTTAACCCGTCTTATATTATTCATTCATTTATAAATCAAAAACTTTTCAATATGTCATTACATGTTCTCAAATTATTAACAAAACGTTATTTTACAAGAAAAGTGAAGTTTTACATTCTAAATATTATTGGAAATTGCTTTTGCAGTATTTTGATGAAGTAGTATCATCAGATTACACATTTCCAGCTGACTTGGTTATATCATCCATCATTTTACCTTGTTTTTAGTCTAATAATTACTGAGTTTTAAACTTGACTGTGCGCATTGTTGTAATTAATCCTGAAATTTCCCAACGATTATCAATATTCATTAACATATTACCGCTTTGATCACATTTCAAAACTGTATTTAATAGGTAAAATAGTGCCGTGGTAACAAAATTTAACAATAAGTTATACATTTTTATTTCCTTAACACCGAAATATTAAAAAAAAACTAATTACTTTCAGTGTAACAATAAACAGTACAAATATTATTGTAAAAGGTGAGTCAGACAGTCGCGATGTTTTTAAACATACTTTACCTAAACATAATGTAGCTGACCACTTGAATAATGTAACCAACTACATATTAACTCTCGCGTTTTAAATAATCTGAATATTTTAAAGTAATTTTTACAATGAAGAAATCCAGAGGTAATTTAATACATAGTAGTTCTTACGTAAGTGAGCAAAAACTCCTCCAAACTTTTTAACAGAAATTACCTCATTACCAACTCAAAAAACAATTCACAAACAAAACATATCGAAGGTATTTTGGCATGTGATATAACATAACAACCAGTAAAGTAGCATGCGTAAATGTCAATTCATACAGTAGTGTTCCCCATTTTTTAGGATTTTTTTTTGTATAAAATTCCTGGTGATATTTAGCAGCTAGTAGTCATTCTTGAAATAAATATCTGCAATCAAGTTGACTGTACTTGAATAATTTTTACTATGGAAAGAAAAGAACTTTACAAACTGACAGACATTTGTCTTTCTCAAACTTTTCATTAATAAACAAAAATTCATTTCCCAGATATTACTGCTTATTTGAAGTTTTATATTCTGGGTACGATTTTGTTATGCTATTGCAATGTCCCGACATAAATTTCATCAGAGTACACATTTTCAACTGTAGTAATAAGCTTAGTATGCATTACCCAGTTTAACATTTTTTGAGTGGGGCTTATGTAATTTAACCGTGGTATAGATTACTGTACATGCATATTAATTGCACAATGTTTATATGATATTTCTATCAAAGAATATGTGCTTAATTAAATTATCAACATCTAATAGCAATAGCAAATTGATTTTTAGCATCTTTTATCTGTGTAACAAGCAGTATAACAGGAAATTTTTTTTTAAATTTTAATTACTGCACTTCAATTTTTGAATATGACAAGATATGTCTAGTATCATTTAAAAATTTGTCTATCTCAATGTTTTCGTAAAGACAAAATGATTTGATTTTACGTTTTACATTTTAGATACAATTCTTATGATACCTGATATTTTTTTGAATTCATTAAAATACACATTATAAGTGTATTGGTTTTAAGTAAATTAACCATTATCCAGCGTAACATTTTCTGGGCAGAATTTATCCTTTTATGTACCATTGTAAAGGAATATTAAGTGTACAACGATGTCGCATTAGTGCTTAATTATTAGTTTAACGTACATACCGAACAATTTCTCAATGATAAAATTCATTCCAGCAACAACTGGTGAAAGCTTACAAATAACAATGTTAACAAATGCATATTATTATTAGCTAAAATCCCACAAATCTAGAATTTTGGCCTTGAAAATTTTATGGTTGGGTACTCTTGACTTTTTTTAAAGACGTAATAATTCGCTTATTTACAAATTAAATGTTAAAAATTTGTGTATTTTAAATAATTGTACTAATATGGCTTATTAAAAAAGCACCAAATCTGTGCATGTTAAACTTGCCAAATTTTTACATACTTTTTTAAGATTTATTGTAACAATTAAAATTGTCATATTAAGGATACACATTATACATATTTGTTTTACTGTAAATGACTTTAATAATAATTATGAACATGATTTTTTTAATACACGTAGAATACGAATGAATGATTTGGCAAAATTCACATTTATCTCATTAAAACTTCAATAAGACATTGCCATTGGTACAAATTATGTTTTTTTTACTTTTCTTTGTTTTAGTAAGCTCTTGAGTAAATATGACTTGTTGGATTGATCGACATGTCTGATCCAAACTGTCATTTGGCTGAGATTATTTAGTATTAAGTTTTAGCGGAAACTTTAAATTATTTTCATTACTTTGCATTTAACAAAAAAATCTGAGTTGAAAATCCAGATCACGTTTCCTGGCGAAACCGGGAACGAATATCAACCCAAAACATGTACAATATATTAACTGTGAAAAGTCTTCAACATTTCTCTAACCCATTTTTGATTCGGTAAGCCTAAAGTAAATTATACGTTCAATTTAACAACGCATTAGTTCACAGTAAACTTATTTCATGTAAACTTTCTGGTGTGCACAGATAAATAAGCTTTTTCTTTGTTGCTATATAAATACGTACATTGTAAGTATATACCTTTCAAACCACTTTGCTAAAACAAATCGATTTTAAATTATGACGTTGATATAAGCGCCAACAATTCTATAGAAATCCCTGTAAAAACTTTAGTGAATATAAATGGTAACCTAAAAACATATATGGTTCAGTAAGTATATACTCACTATTTTGCCTCAAAGTGGTGGACAACATATTTTTACTAAGGTTAAGTTAAAGTCAAGACGACACTTTTATAATATCCAAAACGTTTATAATTGTATTGGATCTTTTAATTACTACAAATATCACTAAATAAATTAATGTCTTAAAATCTCAGAAGCATTTTCAAGTGTACTTGCCCCACAGATTGCTAAAAAAGAAAAAAATCAACGTTAATTAATTTTGACCCTGCAGATATTTTATTTTTCTTCTTTAGATATATTTAAGAATATTACAGTAGTTTTTTCAATTGGATATGTCGAACCATCTTCCGATTTTCAGTCATGGTAACATTAACCTCCATTAAGATCTTCCTCAAATGGAATATTCCTTGAGATTGACAGTTCTCCAAGAGATTCCATGGTGAGTTGATGTTAGTCAGTACTCCTAATACATTTACCTGAAAAGAAATAAATGGTCATTGAGTTATAATAAACAGTTTTGTTGCCAAATAATGACATTTTTGGAATAATATAACATTACTTTGAAACTGAACTATTAGTACTCACTCTTATTTCATCAAAACACTAACTTTTATTTATTAAGCTATGGCTGTACAATAGGAAATATATTGGAACATTTTTATAATGGAAAAGTTTTAAACGACCTTTTATTGAACTTGTTTTCTGTGTGTAAAGTAAAATGATTTTTTAGTAGCAACTTGATTTTTTATAAGTTTGTTACACCTAAAACAACATCAACTGGTAATAAAACAGCTGCACTGCTCTCAAAGATGTTAATGTGATTACACTTGTTGAATGTGTTGTTGTCATAGTGTGATGTGTAGAAAGACCAGAAGAGTAGTTGAAATCACTCCATTCATAACTACATAATATGAGCAGAAATGTGGTCGATGTACGTAGGCTGCTCATTTTAGCACAGACTATTGTGATTAGTGATTAGCATCGTATGGAATGAACATCGCATTATAACAAATCGGAATGGAAATGAACAAAGACGACGTCAGCATGGCATGCTCATTGTCAGCACAAAGGGTTATTGGGCTAGCTTTGGCTAATATTATTATTTTGTTTGCTTGAATTTTTTCAAACATATAAAATAAATACTTAGGATGTATAATTTTTAATGCTAATTACATATATCATAGAATTTTTACCTTCCATGGCAGTTTTCGTAGTCTGTCAAACTTTTGAACGTCGCTTTATATTTTTTTTAGGTTTTACGACAAATATTTATTAGGGATATAAGTAAGATTTTCAAGCACAATTTCGTTTTTTCAATAGTGTATTAATATTTACCAGTTTTTAGTTTGATAGTATAAAATTTCCAAAACTTGATTAGCTCCATGACATCGTTTATAAATAATTGTTTACAAATATTCTCTTGGAAACTTTTACGAAATTCTAATTTTGGAACAATTTTAAAATATTCAAAGGCTTATTTTAAACTTTTAACTTTAATATTTCCAGATATTTATGCAGAGTGGGAAAATGTTGAGTTTTGCATCTATTTATATGCCCACTTATGCAAACAAAATCTCATGTTATGATCATATCACGTCAAAATGGACATTTACTGAGAGAATGTTATTTACTGAGCCAAGTTACTACTCAGAAATTAGTACTTATGATTATTTAACCTGAGATGGTAAAGTTCTCAAGCAGACTAAACTTCCAAAATCTAATTTGTGGATATACACCTCATACAAAAAATGTTAACGTACACTATGTTTCATATATCGTTTTTGTCTCCTTTCTATTGTTATTGCTCACTCATGCGGAAAATCTCTATTCACGCAATGTAATCAACAACCAATCACAAGCGCGCACCATTTTGGCGCGTTTAAAAGTTACGTTGGTAGACACTGTAAGATTCAATTTATTTATCATCTGAAGTTATGTACTACCATATATTGGTCCACGGTGCAGCTCTTTTGTTAAAAGAATTTATTAAAGGGCAATGCATATTGTATGATAATATTGGCAATACTCCAAAAAAGTTGTACAGTGGCTTTCAGATTTATTTAACTTTAAGGTACCCTCACAAATGAAGAACATAACGTATGTAATTTCAATACTGCTAAATCTCATATTGAAAGAAAATGACAAAATTACCGTTGTAGCATAATGTGCATGATAATGAAAAATCACGACTGAAAAGAAATGCTTTCAAATATGAGCACACTAATTAGTTTTTAACGAGATTCCAGAAGATAACGGTGCATAAAATCCATCAAATTTCTGTTTTAAATGTAGGCCGCAGTTATTATCTGAGTAAGTACCCTTACCCCTGTTGTTATGACTTGACACGGTATCCCCACCAATTAACCGATGATGTAAGTATTCTATTCATACAGCCCGGTGACATAAATATTAGTCATCATTTAGTTTAAACTTGTTGATAATGTAGAGTAAAAATGGTTACGACGAATAATTATTTAGAGCAATAATCATCCCCTTAAATTGAAGCCAAAACTATCACACTCTTGGGCTTATGTGTCATCAGATATAAAGAGAGGATTCCAACATACAATAAAAACATGTAAGATCTTAACCTAAGAAAACTCTTTAGATTTTTTGAAGTTTAAGTTAACACTTATTCAGCAGTAACAGTTTGTCACCACCATCAACTAAAATGAAGTCTTCAGTAACTTTGGAGTGTCTCTTGGTGTTACTTCTGACACTTAAAGTTTCCAATAATTTAGTAAGAGGAGACTGCTGTGTGAGCGTGCGTTGTGAAATTAATATTGGTTTTACAATAGCAGGAGTCTGTTATTGTGGTGATGGCACTTTACCAACACCATATTGCGGCCATGGTCCCTGCAACATATTTGGCTGTAATTGCGAGGGTGGATGTAGACGAGCCAGAGGAATGATGTCCGTTGACCGGAGTAAAAACTCAAAAGGTGGAGACTCTCAGAAAATAGCAGAAGTCAACTCGGATAAGAAAGTGCAAGAAGCTATTGTTGCCCACTCTAAGGGTCAGACTGGTGAAGTCGATTTGGATGAGGCTTTTGCAATGGCTAAGGATACGAAAAGCGGAGGAAAATACACTGGTACCCTTGAGGAGTTTACCATAATTTTTAAAAAGGGGGATGAAGATGGTAATGGCAAGCTTAGTTTTAAAGAAATAAGTGAGCTGAGCAGTTAACCAAATATGTATTTAGTTAAATTTGCTGTTTGTTAAACAAGTTTACTACATTTCAAGTTTTTTGATAAAAAGTAAAATCGATTAAAGATGCTCTAATGCAACAGAATATCTGCCTCATTTAGTAATAGATTTTTATTGTTTCATGTTATTGCAGCATGTTTCATTTTGGTTGAGTTTCAGCAGGAAGTTCTCATGTGAATTTTTTTCTTTTAGGATTTCGTCCAAATAGAATTCTCTGGTTTGGCAATGTTCTTTCTAATAAACTTTGAAATGTATAAGAGTCGTCCCATATATTCCAATGTAAAAATAATATAATTCCTTTCACGATTACTGGAAATACAAGGAAAGAACTTTTATAGCAAGTAATTGTTTATTGTATGCGCTCATGTACAACATGTTTAACATATGTGTTTAAATTACAGTAAAAGGTTTATGTCGCTAATAATGGAAACATTTTTCTGAAGATACATATAAGCATGTATGCTAATTGGTTTTTAACGAGGCCATTGACGATAAAGATTTGCGTGTGAAATCCCGTAATATTAAGTGAAAATGATGGTAAGAGGCTTTAAGCTTCTATGTTTCAGATTTAACACTGTGATATCACCGAATGGCTTGTGATGTAAAAAATAGGATAATTTAGTAAGCATATATTAAGTGAACTGTTGTGATGTAAATAAAACTTACATGAATGCCTACATTGTATGTGCATGTTAACGGTATCATTTATTAACTTAATTTGATTTATTTATTATATACCACAATAATAGTTCTAAATAGTTTAGAAGTACCTTTGTGACATTTTTTAATGACAAATTAAAAATAGTGTGCTACTTTTTCAGTGTAAACATTTTTCGTTTGAACATACAACTTTTGTATTGACTCCAAAAGACCCGATTTGCATACGTTATGTTTAACATATATTTAAATTACTTGGGTATGTTAAATTTCTTGAATACGTTGTTATAATAGTTTTCAGTTCATCAAACGTATTTTAGAATCCCTTCTTTCTTTATTGTGATATATTTTCACTAACTCTTATATTAGCAGGATTTGATTAAGTATCAGGCTGTATCATTGAACTATATTTATAACACTGCAATTCCAATGTTCAACAGAAAAAGCCAGCTGAGCTGAACCGCAAAAGAATCACCTTTTTTGACGAGCCCTTCATCAAATGTCACTCCAAAACACGAACAGGAGACAAATCGAATAACATGAGTAACATTCTCTTGTCCATTAAATTTTTGTTCCAAAAAATTACATAAAACGTGAGCAACTTAGCATATCATTAGTTTTGCAGTTGCAATTAACCTAACAAATCTCTAGCAAATTTCATATCCGTACAAATAAATACTCACCTTGTATTAAATGTTATCGGATCACCTTATCTAAAAGTTATAAGAAAAAAAATGTAGACGTTCATATAACCAACTTCTAAAACGTAACTTTAACTATAATACCAAAAAGAAGAGTAACCTTCGTTTCAAAAGTTTGTACAAATTGTTTCACTAAAGTTCAAATGAGCAAACGTTTTATAATATCCCGCACTTATTATTACTTGACTTTGGTTTAATAATTTTCAGTATGACAAGTCTACACGTCTTCTAGTCCGTCTTAAAATTTCGTAGTAACAAAATGACAATTTAAAATCCCAATCCCTTTGAAATTTTTACATTTTTGGACGGTTACTTAATGAAGAACGACCTACGAATTTCATCAAAGTACACATTCACAACTATATATAAAACAAGTATATGGTTAAGGTTAAACATTCGTTACTCAGTTTAACATTTTCTGAGTGTGGTTTAAAATTTGATTGTTGATTGCACACTGTGCATGTTTTTATTTTTTTTAACGTTGACGTGGCAGTCTGTAATTCTGAGTTTTCCATGTTGTTTCAGTCGACAAAAACTTATTCCGACATTGACTGATAAATAATGACAAACTCTAGTATGAACAGGTGAATATTAATATTGTCAGAAATCTTGCGAAACACCTATCTATTATTTTTTTTAACTTAATTAATATATCTCCAACCTTTGACGTGCACAAGTTTTTAAGATTTAATTTTGCCTACTGTATTGTGCTAAGAAATGGCATATTCCACATGCTTCATAAACAAACTGAATAAAGGTAATGGAAAAGTACAAACATGTAAAAGTGTTTACAAATCACGTAAATAAATATGTTTTCGACAACTTAGCGTAGACAACCAATAAACCTAGAATTATCCAAACCCACACTTTTATAGTAATGCTAAAGATAAAACATTTGGACGAGTTAAATACCAAACTTATCAATATTTCCCAACAAGTTTTTTGTTATGGAAACAATCACTCCAAAAATACAATTATTTAATTATCAGCAGATAAATTTTACCTCACAAATCTCAAGGGCATATTCAAATGTTTTCAAGTGTAGTTTTCCCAAGGACAACTAAAAAGAATTAAGAAACATAATTATTTTCTACTGAGCAGATATTTTATTTAAATATTTGAACCAATTTGGATGGATTTACTGATGTATGTACCTGTGATGATGTTCTTGAATTCTTTCGATGTAATTTGCCGTCTTCAATTCTTAAATCACAGTGTGTTGGACCTTGATCCACAGCAAGCTTTTCACATTCCTCAATCAAAATGTCTTTTGAAGTTGACAATAATGTATGAGATTTCATGTTGACTTCATAATAGTATTTAATATTCTCAATACATTTATCTGGAACCAAATGAATAAAAAGATATAATAAACAATTTTGCTAAGAAATAATAATATTTTTGTGTGAAACAAAGCTAATAGTAATTCCTCTCGTATTCTCAAAACACGCACTTTTACTAAATAAGTTATACGACACGAAATACGTTGAAATGTTTTTATAATTAAAGTTTTTAAGAATTTAATTACCTTTCACTTCATTATTTTTCTGCGAGTAAAATAATTTGTTAACTTAGTAACAACTTGACTTTTCACCTTCGTCACACCCAAAACAACAACACCAGCAAGTATTAAAACAGCTTCACTGCTCTCGAGAATATTAATGTGAAGTACACTTGTTGAATATGCTGTTTTGTTAGGACGATATGTAGAAAGACTAGGGCAGCATTTGAAAGCACCGCATTCATGGTAGTATGCACAGAGATCTGGTTGGTATACTTAGACTACTCATATTATCACAGAATATTAAATCCAGTTTAAATGAAAAATACATAATGTTAAACCTGAAAGGAATATGAACAAAGACAACGGCTGCTTGGCAATTGATATACAACAAGTGGTATAATGCTAGCATTGTGCTATTACTATGATGTTTGCATGGTATCCTTTAAATATCGAATAGCATTTTAATTTGTTTACGCATTTCATACTGCTAAAATTAGTTGTTGATGTATTTATTTAAATAAGTTTTACAAATTGTGGTGTGGATGAATTGCCACACTTTAATATTTTTAATTCATAACTGGTGATGTAATTATGGCATAAGTACAACCCGGTGAAAATAATGTTAGTCAGCATTTAATTTAAACTCGTTAGTAATGTAGGTTAAACACCAGAATAACGGATTATTGTTCAGATCAATAGTCATGTTATAAAGTTTAAGTTAAAGATATTAGACTTCTGGGCTAACCATCAGTCAACAGCTATAAAGAGGTCATTTCAACAGACAATACAATTTGTGTATTGTATTGTAGTGTCAATTTAGCAAACTATTCAGAATTTGTTTCAAGTTTAAGTTAATACTTATTCTACAGTTTTTTTCCCACTATCAAATAAAATGAAAGCTTCATTCATTTTGGAGTGTTTCGTGGAGTTTGTTTTGACAATAATTTGGTAACCGGGCAATGCGGAACAAGCGTTTGTTGTGAATTTAATTTTGGTCTTTTTAGGTCCGATATTTGTTTAGTGGCAATTACACTTTACCAACACCATATTGCGGCTATGGTCCCTGTAATAAAATTGGCTTTTGTTGTGAAGGTGGAAGCAAACAAGCTAACCGAGGAATCACCGTTGACCAGAATAATAACACGAAAGGTTAGGTTTCAGCATCAGCATGCAAAAGTTAAATTCAACTCGAATAAGATAATGCAGAAATCTTTTAGACCGTGATCTTTTGGACCGGGATGTTTTAGACAATGTTCAGTTGAACTAGGGTATTTTTGTACCAGGAGCTTTTTAAGCGGACTGAACCAAAGACCTACAGCGAACTGGTCTGTCCGTTCATATTGTTAAAACTATTAGCCATTCAATTGCTTTGTCAGAATTAGATTTTAGATCCTAGAACATTGA